>JARHVA010007735.1:0-302500 GCA_037957365.1 Torreya grandis | reverse complement strand
GAACATGAACTACACTACTCAAATATATTATTATGTAAAGGTATAATAAAAAAATGGTTTATATGAAATTTAAAACTCTAAATCATCTATTTCAAATGGATTTTAGACCTAAGGTTATTACATATTACTATTGATCATCATCATAGAAATAGAAAAGTGGTTGCATTTGTACTTTAATGTGATATAAAATTCAATAATTTATGTCAATTTGATTAATATAAAAAATATAATAAAATATACTCAATCTAACCCATTATATTATTTGAGAATACCATAAGTTTTTTAAATTATACCCCATAATCCTATAAAATTTCCCACATATATATCACATATGCCTCATTATTCTCATTTTATTCCAATCCAAATCAGGTAATCTGACCTAAATTTTAAATTATCTATCTCCCATGTCCTGAATCTCTATGAAAATCCCACTATATGCACTCCTTTGTCATGACCTCAATTTTGTGTGATTTATTTTATTTCTATGGAAATATTAATTGCACATTTGATTATTGATTAGCATGTTACTTAGTTGTTTTCGTTGTTATTGAATTATTACTTAGATATTTTTGAGACTTTATTTAAGATATTATGATGTTAAGATGTGTTCTATACATGTTTATATTTTCACATGGATAATTAAATTTAGTTAATTTATAACTAATTGGTATAAATTTAATTTAGATTTACTTATCAAATTTGATATTGGTTTTTCCATTCTGATACTACTGATGTATCATTTTGATGGTTGTAAGAATAGTAAAAATGAGTTAGGTTGTATTTGGTATTCAACGGTAGAGGTTAAAAATTGGTAACATTGAGTTATTGATATTTTGAGGTGAGGTATTATGAGCTTCATTTTTTCTAGTCATTCTTGACAATTTTGTTCACTTATCTATTTAGTTGATTAACAAAGTTACTATGTGTTTAGTCATTGATTATGCTTTTTTGTTTTGTTTTAACCACATGTCTATTATGGTAATAAATTATGGTGTTTTTATATTACTTAGAGGATAAGGAGATGAATCTTAGACATGAATTTGTTTTATGTTAAATTTTTTGGATTTGACATCTTGCTAAACTATTGTGGTGACTAGGAATTGGACTTGTTAAAGGCGGACAATGACTAGGTCAACGAGTCTTTATTAGTTATTTGATTTGATTTTTAATCATGTTATGAAAATTCTGGTTTTGAACCTATTGAGATTAGGTCATGATGACCTAATTCCCAAAGTTAGTCCCATCAAGTAGATTCAAAGTCATTTTATTTTTAGTCTTTTGTTGTGTGGTGAGCTCATTCTACCAAACCCTAATTAAACTCTACTAAAAAATGGTGAAGGCCATTAAAGGCCTAGTGGGACTAGTTTGAGCTATGAAGTTTAGTTATTCAATTTCATTTTTGGGGATAAAAGAGGTTTTTTATTGGACCACATTATTATTTATTCATGGAAAGAATGCAAGACCAATGTGAAATTTGATGGAAGTTAATAGAGTTTGAAAGGGATAGGTTGGGTGAAAATAGGGAAGAATTTTTCAATTTATTAGAGACCATGGTTTCCTTCTACATTTTTGGGTATGATTGACAAGTAAGTGGTTTCCATTTCTATTTTATAGTGAGGAAAAAATTATAGTTTTTCTATGTTATTTATGAAAATGGAATATTATGAAATGAACCATTATAGGTTCATGGTGAATTCTGTAGACTTCATGATGAACCCATAATGTTAAAATCATATCACTATCAAATATACTATATTAATAATACTTTGGTTTCATTTCTCATTTGGCTTATTACAAAGTGTTGGGACTAGGCCTTTGAAGTTTCTTGTTCACTATCTCATATAAGTGTATAACCTGACTGAATGTGAAAATAAAATAAGTTGGTTATGACATACACTTATTTGTTTTAACTATGTTATTTTCTATATTTTCAAGGAAAAGGGTTTTTTATTTATTTGTTTTATCATTAATATTATTCCCTATTTGAGTTATGGTTTTTTATTATGGTTATGGTGAATTTTTGGAGGCTTTTATTATTGATAGTCATTGTATTATGTTTGCATGTTGTCTATAGGTGTTCATTTTGTGTTTGGTTTAGGTTTTGTAAACTTTGTGTTTTTTATTTGAATGGATTATTTTTGGTTGTTTGAGCATAAGTTTTCATTTGATATTCAAAATAAGCTATTTATTTTGTAGTAATTGTATTTTCACTCTTATAAGGGATATTACATGAAGCCTAGGTTGGGCTCTTTATCTTTTAGTATTCACTTATCTGTAACTATTTTTGGTGTCATTCTATTATGACTATTTTTAGTGTCAATTTGATTTGGGAATTTTTTATGTCTACTTATTATGGATGATTTTTGAGAACAAAACTAGTTGTGAATATCTTTAGTCATATTTGATCATTAAAATACCTAAATGGTATATATACAAATACTAACCTTGAAGTCAATAGATATAACAATATTTTTTTTATTTTTATTTTTGATTTTTGGAAGTCAAAAATATCTCTTCACATGTTGAACAGTAGTGCTAAAAGCTAATCATAAGTAATTTTTCTCTTGAAATTATATTATAATCAATTAATTTTCATTATTTTATGGTTTTTATTTTGAAAACTCAAAATCTTTGTTATTTTTCACCCTTCTACACTACCATATTATTGAAATCCACATCCAAATTATAGAAGAGGTGGTATAGGGCCACTAATGGGGGGATCATTGGGATGGAAGGGTGGGCCTATTCATGTTTCTTATGGGATTTTATTCAAGTTCTTGAATTCTTCTTGCATTTGGATTCCTATTATGTTGATATTTATTGAAAGGCATGATTTCAATCAATGTCTCATTATAATTTAAATGATAGAATTCATTATTTTGGACTTATTCTTTACTAAGATGTCATGTTATTCAAACTTGAAAAACAAGTTTATTGTATTGATAGTTATAAAGTACCTAAAACATTCTTTTAGATGTTATTTTAAAATTTGGATATACTTACTCTTTTTAAACGAAATTACAAATTTTTATATGAAAGATAATTGGTAATTGATGTGACTCTTAGCTTATGATCGTTGAAGTTTATTTTCAATTATTACATGAATGTTGTAATTGAAAGCAAATAGGTTACCTTGAATTAGGTTAAATTTTATTGGCCCATATAGAAATGAATTTTGGTTATTTTTGGTGAATTTATAAGTATGTGTTTTGAAATTCTAGTGAAATTTAATGGATGGTGTTTCGGCATGAAGGTGATTGGACATGTGAAAATTAACTTTTTATAAAAGGTATGTTGACATTTGACTATTTAGAAAACTTGTAGATAGATGGTAGCTCTACCAATATGCTTTGAAAATTTATTCATAAAATGATTATATAATATATATAATGGAGAATAAGCACATAATAACTTTGGATGAAGTGGTAACCTATATTTATATGCATGAAATTTATTTAAATACTAGGTGAGCCAACCTATAAAACCAACTTACACCCATATAATTTAGGTAAATCAAAAAATTTCACCACCAAATAAAATAGACAAACGGGAATTTCTAAAACCAATATATTCATGAATTATCAAATAATAGCCACTAAAATTTACCCTACCTTGAATTGGTGATTATAATCACTTGTTGAGGATTGGATGATAATTTTGGTATTCTATTATTGTTAAGAGTCTTAGCTTAATCAATCTTCTTAAGTTGATTACTTTTGACTACTATTGATTTGTTATTTTCATTAGATTAAAAGATAATCCAATTGATTGATAAGGTACTTTGGTTGATTATTGGATTTATATTAACTTATAAAGTTTTAGTTATTAAAAAAAAAATTTAGAAATAATATACATGTTCTCCTGTTTACATTGGTATGTACTTCATCAAGAAATTAAATGTATTTATGCTATATATTATAGTATTTTAAATTCTGTAAGATTTATTCAAGTTGTAGAATGTCTTAGATATGATATGAATAGTATATTCAAATATCATCATATTATAATTCTATTTATTTTTATTGAAATGAAATTAGTACTCATTCTTAACTATGTATGAGAGTTTAGGGAATGGTTTGTAAAATATTTATGGAAACTTGTTATGGTATATAGATTTTTATATATCATGTTAGAGAATAAAATACAATATGAATATTAGATGTATAAAATCAAATAATTAATCTTATATAATGATAATTTATCTTATTTATTGATTTAAATTATACGAGGACTTACAATTCTTAAAAACAACACTTGAGGATATTCTTGATATTATGTTTAGATGTAAAATATTGAATTTTATTTTTATGTTTAGTTTATCTAATAAGATAGTGGAAATTAAAAGTCTTAAATAATTATGAAGGAAATAAACAAGGTGTTCCTAGTTTGAAATATCAAGTAAATAAAGATGAGTCTTATGACATATTTATTGTAGTAGTTTTTAATTTTTCCTTTAACTAAATTAACTTACTAAAAACTTAATGAAATTGTAGGTTTTATGAAGAATACTTAGAGATACTAAGATGGTTTTTCACTGCATTTAATCTAGTGAATGAGGGAACTTAATTTTGGCTTAGAATAATAACTTTCACATAAAGAGATGACTTGGATAAAATGGATTAATAGATAGATAGGTGAGTTGCCTAGTTAGGAACTAGTCTCAATAAGTTACAAACATCCTCAAGTGGATAAATGAATACTAAAATTACAAAACATAAATATGTGATAACAATAATGCTTATAAATTAATCTTTTTATAAACTATCAATGTAAGCAAAGTATTCATCCCAATAAGCTATATCAACATTCACATCCTCTTGTATAACATGTAGTTGGTCAGAAGTGGCTTCAATTGAGGGAGAGTAAATAATGGCACAAAGTGTTAAATTAGAGGTTTTCACTTGGGTTAGTGAAAAAGGGTTGAGATAAAATGGGTAGATCAATAACATTAATGACATCATGAAAATTTTTGTGTCAAGTCATTTACACATTAATGCCATGTTTAAATAGATAGAAAAAATGGGTTCAAGATAGAGTTATAGGATTTAAAAGGCTCAGGTTTTAAAATAGAATACAGTGGATTGATGTTGATCATGTAGAATTGGTGCCAATTCAGATGAAATAACATTGATTATGTATAGACTATACCTAATTAAAAATAAGGAATTATAGGGTGACAGAGGAAAATGATAGGGAAAATAGGGATGCATGTTGTATTCTAAGAATGGAATAAACAATAAATCATTGGAATATAAACAAAAAGTTGTACAAATAAAATGATATTACCTTGAACCAAATTTATAGGTAGAATGTATTCTTCCCATAGGTGTAAATGATCCTCCTAATTCATGATGATAGATGTGGACTAGGTGTAATAGAATTTTGGTAGATTGGTACTAAGGTTATCCTTAATTATCCTAAGAAAATACAAGTAGCATTTCAAGATTTAAAGTTCATGGTCCCTAAGCCAAAAGGATAGATACATATAAATAGATCAACACTAATCAGAAGAATATGTGTTGATCATGTGAGAATCAACAATGATTCATCCTTTTTAGTAGGGAGTAATTTCATCCACATTGGTTTGTTATAAATAAGGTAAATTTTAGTATTATATGCATTAGGTTATTAAGGATGGGGTTATACAGGGGTAGGCTAGTTAAAGGGTTAGGATTTTGTGGGTTGTAAATAGAATTAGGTGGTTGGGGAGGTAAAATGGTAATTTGTATAAATAATTATTAGGTGTCTAATGGTAAATAATTTAAACTTTAGGATAGGTATATTTATGATATTAAAATAATAATAGTAATAATAAGGGACCTATTGTAGATATCCAATTCCTAACACCATTATGTTGAAATTATCAATCTTACTTGAAATGCACTAAAATGTATAATTTAGGCCAAAATCACTTAAACATACTAAATGGTTTGAGATTTTCATATACAAGTGCTTATTTAGGCTAATGTATCCTTAAATGGGGCAACAAATTTGTGATTATTATCTTTTCTTAAATCATTTTTAATCAAAATGATTAAAATGCATTTTGGTTGTCTAAATCACTAAATTCCTCTAATTCAGAGGAGCATGACATATGCATGTGTTATTTGGTGACGACAATGTCCTAAATAGAGTATTGGTCTATGCATAATTAACATCATATTTTAATTCCACTCTAGTCAAATTATGACCTAGTATATGACATTTTGACCATTTTGATTAATAGTGTGCAACCAATTTCTAAAGAATTGAGTAAAATTTGATTAATCTCATTTAGGTAAATTAATCTAAATTAAGAGCTTAAGGGGAAAATACATGGAATTTATTGAATATATTTTAATTGGAAATTTATCCTTAATATCTACATCATCAAATGACATCATTTTTGGGGTGGCATCCATAAGCCATAAATGCAACAAATATCAAGTTTAAGGCCTTCTATGACTCTTTTTAATGCCCCTTCCTTCTAAATATTTATGAGGGTATTTATGGTCTGATTATACAAAATTTGATTAATACATGGCCACACATATTGATATCCAAATGGATGGTCATGGTTGATTTTGATCAATTCCAAAAATATATAAATTTAAGGGCCATGAACATCATTTTTAAACTTCATTTGTGTAAACTTATTATTTAGAATTCTCTCCATATCTCATTTGTGTTTAGTGTTATCATGCTTAATTTAAAATAGGATAGCTTCAAAACAGGCATAAAATTTATTCAAATATGATGAGCCTAGTTTCATTGGTGCATAATAGATGATGGAGAAGCTTTTCCTTGCATCATTACTAAAGACTTGAGCATGAAATCAAGGGTAAAATCACATTTTGAGCCATGTTTGGATGATGGGATGCTCTTGAAGAGGTATTATGTATGTGATTTCTTTAATTATATCTTATTTATCATTTGAAAAACCCCATAAAAATATTTGTCTTAGTTAGTTATGTTCTTATGCATTTTTCATGAGTTTTATTAACTAATGCTTGATCTAACTATCTTTGGATTCCATATCTACACAAATTACACCAAAAAAATCATATATAACATATGAAATTGTAGTGTCTACATTTTCCCCCTTTTTGTGGAGTGATATGTAATACATGTCATGGTATAAAAACTAAGAGAGATCAATGCCACATGTTTATGTGAGGAGGTATCCCCCCCCCCAAATTGGGTGCTAATGTAGGATGAGGAGTGGGTGATGGTTTTGAAAAATGGAGTGATAGATGGGGTGAAAGATAACAAATGAGAGATAAGAGCATGGATGCATAACATGAATTATACATTTTTCACTAATATGTTGTGAGCTAATATAGGCAGAGATGACCTAAGACAAATTACATAATAAAATTTCATAACTACAAATAAGTGTGCTTAAATGAAGGCTAAGAAAGAGAACAAGTGATAGGTTTTAGCTGACCAAAGCATATAGTGTGCTATATAATGTGTGTGTTACCTATAGACTACTATTCTTCAGAGAAAATTCACTCTCAAAACCTATAAAGGGGAGATGCCCTAAAAAAGTGCATGCTTTATGTAGGTTATGGGACCAATAAGGGGTATAAATCAACAAAAATAAATTCTAATAGGACAAATAATAAGGTAGGAGTGATAAGGTATGAGGGTGATGTTATAGAGAAGTATTGGATAGATGAAAAAATAGAAAGTAGTGAAGAATAGGCAAATCAACATCAATTCAAAAGAGTCGATGTTAATCCACCAAATTGGCATTGATCTAGAATAAATTAGTGCTAATCTAAATTTGGGTATATAAGAAAATCTAATGTGGAAATAGCTCATTTTCTATGGATGCATGATAATTTAAGAGAAAAAATTAGATGATGATTATGATGTGAGGTATAACTATGGTATGAAACAATAATCAAAAGAAATAATGATGGTATTAGGATGAGGTAGGCCCTATTGTTTTTTTAATTTTTATTTAATTTTTATATTTATGGAATTTTAAGATTAGGGTAATACATTAGCACTGGTATAGTAAGGTGATCTAAAATTGTTATTAATTCTTGTAAATCGATGATGATTCAAGAGTAATTGACATCAATTTAGAAAAAATGGTGTTGACCGATAATGGACTAGTACTGATTCACTAAAAATGGTGAAATACTAGATTAGAGTGTCTAGGGTTAGACAAAGTAAAGGTTTAGGAAATTTAAGGCTTATAGAGGATTTTGGTAATAGGAATACACACTATTGTGGATGTGATATTGATTACCATCATTATTGGAGTGGATACATGACCAAATTATTTATGATTATTGGGCACACATGGAAGCCATAGACTTTAGAGGAGTGCACTTCTACTATTGCATTCACTAATATGTGATCCTATTGGTTTCATTACTAGATAAATTAAATGTGACCATAGGGACATTTAAGTTATAGATAGGGAGACGAAGATCACTAAGGAGGATATTTAAAAGAGATTATAATTTCTAGTGTAGGGGGTTGTGATTGTACGTATAGATGAGTGAGGTCATGAAATAACATTGACATAGCTTTATGGCAGAGATGTTTTAGACATTACCTTCATCATAAGAGGTTTTATGTTTAAGAATTTATATTATTTAGATATAGAGGGGATGGGATTTATGGTGATGATGATGCTATCCATCTCATGCTACAATATCCCATAGTTAGAAGGAGATAGGTTACCATGGAGCCTTATAAGTGTTGTTATGGATATGTTAGATCATTGGATAGTATTACCTAGGCCCTAACATTACTAGCATTGATATATAGAGATATATGGGGTTGGATGACCTAAAGGAGATATGGATTCGATGTGATCATTGTTTTGTATTGTTGGGCCTATGACAACATTAGGTCATATGTCATATTGGTACCCCATGGATACGTTGGTATGAGACTAAATACAATGTTGCCTTCAGTTAATGGAAGGAGGATTTAGTATGAGTTTATATAGATGGTGTGGCTAGGGACATAGTATGCTATATAGGAGTCATAAAGGGGTTACATGATGGGGATGTCATTTGGAGGCCCTAGATTTGATTTTTGGCATGGCTTGGGATAGAGGCTGAGGTGGACAAATTATATGGAGTATTTTAATTTTGGGATGATGAGGAAATAGTTTAGTTTGATATATGATATACCATGGGAATCACGATTATAGAGATGAGATGACATAGAACTTAGACTCTTAGAGCTATATATGATAGATATTCTAATAGGATTTGAGGAGGTAAAATGTTCATATATAGATGATACAGGTTGTACCCCAACATTCTTAGTGTGGTGGTTAGGGAAGTTAGATGTTAGGTAGGAGAAGGTGGTGTGACCTTGATAGGATGGAGAAGATGAGGAGATGTGGGATGCAGAGGAGGAGGAGATGGGAGAGGAGGAAGAGAGGGGAGAGGATTGAGGATAAGAAGATGAGGAAGGAGATAAGGAGGAGATAGACATTACATGGATTATTTCTAAGAGAAATAGACTAAGAGTTCAATGTATTTCATTATAAGGATATGTATCCATAACATAGGGGGCACTCACCATTGTGTAGATAGAGAGATATGGTCTTCAGAAAATATTAGACATGCTGCAAGTGGAGTATGACACCCTAGATTGAGCCATGATCTATAAGTTGAGGCTTGGGACCGATACTACATAGAGAGGGATAAATTTTAATGGAGGGATGAAGGCTCCTTAAGGTAGATATTTATAGGACTGGCTAAGTTGAGCATAAGGCAAATAAGTACTATGACTATAGATAGGTACTAGGATCTAGTAGATGAGATGTGATATTATGATTATATTTTATTAAATTTGAATCCATAGATTCCATGGTATGCCACTCATTTTGCCACATAAGGTAGATCTTTGATATGGATGCACACAAGTTTAATCATCATAGTGAGTGTATCCCATCAGAGGGATTAGAGGAGAGATAGGGGAAGTGATAGATGAGGATATGGAGGAGGGGATGGGAGTGTAGGTGTTGGTGTAGGTCTCGAGAGCATCCATCTAAACCATCTCTAGTTCATAGAGTAGTTCACTTTTGTATCTATTTTACTGGCCAGAGAGCCACATACTTTGTATATTAAAATTTATGGTGTATATTTTGAGCATTTATATATATAGATACATGATTTTGATTTTGAATTGTGATGTTATATTTTGTATTCTATGGATTTTATTAGATTATGGATTTTGAAATGTTATGGATTATGTTATTATGGATGCTTGTATTTAGATAATGTGATAGACTTTTAATGATTTTTTAAAATGTTATGGGTTTACCATAAAAATTTTATGGATCATGATTATAGGTTTTATGTTATGTGATTATGGGTTTGGTTAGATTTATGGATTATGTATTTAAATGTTATGGATCTACATTAAAAAAATTTATGGATCATGAGTATGTTATTGTGGATATGGATTAGATTATGGATTATGGATAATAGATTTTATGTTATGTGATTATATTAAAATGTTTATGGATCATGTTTATGTTACTATGGATGTGGATTAGATAATTTAATTTATGGATTTATGTGGTGTGATAATGGGTTTTAGATTACTGGATTAGGATATTTTTAGACTTTGATTAGGATATATGTGTCAATTATATTTTTAGATAATTAATCAGCACAAATTTTGATTTACTTAGGATAAAGAGAAACAAAAGGTTTTATTGCTTGTTACTAGCTCATACCATAACCCAAGAAACCCTCTTGAAATAAATTCATGTGTGTCATTAACTGATTGTTAATAAATACCTTAACAACCTTAGGTTGACTATTTTTAGGATCTATTAGTTTGATATGGATTTTTTTTTAGGGATTTACTTCAATATTTTGATAAAAAGTGGATCTCTAATATGAAGATACTTTCACCTTATATACCCAAAACTAAGGCCAACCCTAGGATAATTTTTTGCCAATCCATATAGATTTATCAATGTGGGAAGTTTATTAATTTAAATAAAACTTATCAATATGAGAAGATTTCTTAGGATGTTTCATGCATGATAACAATCTTTTGAAGGAGTGGTCTATATTTTGAGAGATTTTTTTTGAAGTAGTTGTCCTTCAAGGGAGAAGTATGCATTTCTGATGTGTGTGTGTGTGTGTGTGTGTGTGTGTGCGCGCGCGCGTGCACGCGCGCACGCGCACGCACATGTGTTTAAATTTATCCTTCAATGGTTAAATATATTATTTTTACCTACTTTATAGATTATTTTTCTTGCTTAGTTTTTAATCCCATTGTTATTATTTCTTTATGGATTGGATTAAGACATCATAGAATAGTTCCCTGAAGCTTTGTTACAAAAGATGACACTCTTATTCCTAAATTAACTAGTGATAGGGAGGGATTTTAGGAAGGTTTTGGATCTCCTTCCCATTATATCAAGGCTTTTCCAATTAGATCATGCTATGAATAGAGTCAGGATATTCATATTCAAGGTTAAAATAGAAAATGTTGCCAGATAACCACATGACTCTATATTTCATTATTTGGTATAGAAATGAAAGGGATGTGGTTTTATCTAATCAAACCAAAATAAAGGAAACCAGGTCGACCAAGGTGATTAATACTTATTAATAGTGGAAAGGATGCAAATGTAATATATAGGTGATTTTCCTTCAAGAAATGCTAAATGATATACCCAAATCTGTATTTATGGGTGATAATATATGGTCTGAGCCAATTTAGAGAAAATTTTCCTCATTTTCTTCTTCCCATATTAGTGACATGTTGATTTTATTTTAATACAAGGTCACCAATATTAAATTCATGTTCTTTTAGATGTTTATTATAGGCATGCTTTATTTCTTCTTGATATACATGGAACTGACCAAGGGAAGTTGATCAATGCTCATCCAAGCACTCAAACTGGACTAATTATTCCTGATGGAATTCATCCTCAAAAATGATATCTTTAAGGGAGATGTGAAGGGAATGAATCTAAACCTCAAGAGCAAGTACATCTTTGGTACCATAAACTAGAGAGAAAGGAGTAGCACATATAGGGGTTCAAATAATAGTTTAATAAGATCATAAGGCAAAGGGAACATGAAGATGTCAGTTCTTTCCTACTTCATTAATTACTTTAATTAGGTTTTTGACAAAAGTTTTATTGGATGCCTTGTCCTTTCCATTAGCTTGTGGGTAATAAGGTGAGGAAAAAATATCTTAATGTTAAAGGAGTCACAAAGCTCATGATCCATTTTGTTTTTAAAATATTTTCCATTATTTGTGATATTATTATGAGGAAAACCAAAGTGACAAATAATATGTTGAATAACGAATTCCACAATTTTGTCTTCTTTGGTTGAGATAAGAGGAATAGGTTCCACCCAATTCATGAAATATTCAGTGGTGGAAATGATAAATCCATGGCATTGGGAGGATTTAGGATTGATCTAACCTATAAGATTGAGCCCCCATTAAGAAAATGGCCAAAAGTTTTGTGTCACATGTAATGATCAATTGGGAACATGTGATAGGTTGGTATGTTTCCATAACTTTATGCATTTAATAATGTACTCATAACAGTATTGATTTAAAGTGGGCCAATAATAGCCCATTTATAAGATTCTATTATCAATGGTGCAACAAATAAAATTTCCACCACATGAACCATCATGATCTTATTTGATAGCAATGGTATATTAATTATTTTGGAGATAATGAATAAGGATACCATCAAAACCATGCTTATAGAGAACAAACCCTAATATGATAAAATGTGTGATGCAATGCTAGAAAGCTTGCTTTCCATTTTTGGATAGATATGGAAGAATAATCCCCCTTGATAAATAATTAAATATCTATGCATACCAAAGATCCAATAGATTTTCATCTATATTTTGGATGGAAGGAAGATCCATTTGGGTAAAATAAGGTTGATTAACCTTGTGGATGAGGATAAATAACTTAGACTCCTAAGATGAAGATGGGATAAATGAGGCCAAAGAAGCCATGGTATCCACAAACTTGTTAGTTGATTGAGGAGTGGCTTGGATATCATAATGCTTGAAGTAGCTAGTAACTAATCCTCCAAGGTCTTACACTTCTAAAATGTATCATTTTTACATTGTTATACGCCCTTTATCTGATTGACTACTATAGACATGTTAAACTAGCCATTAATGGTTTTGCATCAGACTATTAGACCAATTTTTACCAATCATCAAACATTTAACATAATAATTTCTATTAGTCTTGAATTTAGCTTCATAACCTTGCATTAAATCAATTTAGCCTATTAAATTAATTAAGCAAGGCAAATACATACATTGAATTAATCAAAATCAAACAAATGACCAAATACCTATAAATAATTAATTGAATTACACATCCTAATCAAAATCAATTTCAAATCCTAATTAAATTCACCCATGAGCTAATAAATCAATTACTAAAAAATAAATTCAAGAGAATCTTAAAACATCTTAGAATACACTCATTACCTTTGTGAGTTGTCACTTTTCTAAAATATCTAGAAGAATATCCTAGGAATATGCTAAACTTGACCAAGGTTAATAAACTTAACCATGGTCAAATTTAACCCATTTTAAAGGATTTAATAGCATATAAAATCAATCTTAGAGCTCTTCATTTATAGAACTCAATAAAAGTAGAGTTATAATGTAAGAATAGATTCATGAAGCTAAAATCCTAGTTATATAATTCCAAAATTGAGCCAAAGCCATCAAGCCATTGAATCAATCAAGCCATCAAAACATAAATAAAGCCAAGCATTCAATAATGGTGCATAGAGGAGATGATTTTAGCCATATTTCATTGATGAAAAAAAATTATTCATAAACCGAGTAAGCCAACTGAATTACCATTTGGAGCTATCAAGGATTTGGTAAGGAATTTGTGTTTTTATATTTATATTGCTCATTTCCTTTCATGTTTTATTGAGTTCTCATTTGGTTTATTCATTATGATCTCCTCGTGATTAGGAATAAAGGATTTTATATTGTTTATGAGTTCATTTTTCATTTTTTTTATACTAACTCTATACTAACCTCCTCCTTTGAGTTAAAATCCTAGATCACAAATGGCATGCCTGGTGGGACATGATTGCGCACCCCACATATTTGAACAAAAATGGATGTTAAAATATCTCTAATTTTTAATCTATTTACTTTTTTTTTGAATTTTTTTATAGGATTTTATTAATGTATTCATCCTAATTCTATTAAAATTTCATTAAATTATGCTTTTTAGTTTAGAAGTTATGACTCTTTTAGTGACTATCACTTTTTATTTTCTAATTTTCTAGTAAAAATGGCTAGTACAGAGCCAATAATTTTTTTAATTCACTATTTTGATCTAAATGTTTTCAAAGAGGTGCTCCCTTGATCTATAAACAACCTCTAAAATTTTTTGTGACAAATAGATGCATATTTTAAATTTTATGGTCAAAATATTAATTGTAGGTTTTTATATTTTATGTGTTTGGTTTTATTTGTTTTAACCTTCTATCTTGTTGTTTGCATGTTTTATAAGTTTTTTTTCTTTGATATTTATTGAGATTTTTATTGATATTTTTTCTAACCTTTTCTTAACCTAACACATTTGATTTCTTGAGGTTTTACCTTCAGGTTAATAAATTTTACCCTTCAAGGTTGCTTGTCTCATTTGATAAATAAGCTTCAAGGATAAACAAAGTGTTAACCTTTTTATTACAAGGCCCATTTGAAAAATACTCAAAAAAATCTTACTTATTTATTTCACACTTTTTTTGGATGTTTTAAAACGAATTAGGCATTTCAATTTGGGTTTAAAAAGAAGTTTTTGAATGTTTGTGTTAAATTTTTTGATTGTTCTTTCAAAGTTTACAACTTAAAGCCAAGGGGATAAAAGAACACCACCACACATTTGATTTATTGATATAAAATTGAATACATTTCAGTTTTTTTCAAGTTTTTTTCATTGTTTTTTATTCTAAACTTGTTTGAGTAAATAGGGAGTTGTGCATGTATTCTCTCCCATCTATCCCCTTTAGGGAATTTTTGGCATTAGAAGCCCCAACTTTTTTTTTGGGTGATTTCCCATTATTTCCATTTTTGCATCTTAAATCCAATGGGATAATAACAAATCTAATCAAACACTTTCAATTTTGTGAAACAAAATCAACCTCACTTTAATTATTTTCAAACTTAATTGTTGATTGTGTGTTTAAGTGAAAAGAGACGTGCATGTATGCTCTCCCATTCATCCCTTTTAAATAAAATTTGGGATCAAAAGCACCATCTCATCACACTTTAGGTCTATTCCAAAGCATAGAAATAACATCATTTAAATCCCTCCCCAAAAATATTTAATAGTATTGCATGATATTGAGGTAACAATAAAGTCTTTCTATTGTGTCATTTATTTCATGCATCTTAGCTTATGAGGGGGACTTCATTACCTTTCATGATTTATTTAAGAAGGCTTTAACCTAAGATTTCATCTCCTGGCATCATCTTCAACCTATATCCATGGGGGGTATATAAATTGGGATCCCCTCACAGGGATGATGGTTTGAGTGGTTAAACCATCTCCATTAGTAGAGGTTAATCCTATAATGTTTGAGCATGTGGGACATTGCACTACATTGAGAGAACAATGGATGTAGTGGTTGTAAAAAGGCCAAAATTTTTTTACAACAAGTCATATTATGTGGACCCAAATGACATTCTACTTGTTTTTTTTTGACATGAAAGTCGATAGATATGGGATCCATCTAGAATAATAAAAAACCAATTAGTTTTAGTCAACCCCATATTGCCATACCCTTGATAGAATTTGGATGATTATACTTAGTGTACTTTGATAATTTTTCCTTTGTGTATTAGACTAAAACTTGTATTTTTCAAACCATGTCATTTGATGAGTCATGAGTCCACATCACTCTATTTTTTGAGGAGGTGTTATGTCATTCATATGACACTTTGATTTAACTTATTAAGCATTTCATTTTTTTGTCAAAACATTGGGAATAGTGCTTGATTAAGGTGGGCACCAGTACACTACCCAAATAATTTTAAAATCTTGTTCCTTTCAAGTCTTGAAACATAAACCATTTTTCACTTCATCTTTTAGGAGTGCTAACATCGTTACACTACCCAATTTGTTTCAAAAGACTTGTCCTGTCTTGCATTCAAACTATCATTATTGAAACTATTCATTTGAGCCTCATTGGATCTTTATCTAAGCTTAGTCATGTTGTTCAATATTTTATAGCTTATTTATCATCAAATCATAGTTTACCTTAGTTGTGTCCTTGCTTAACTATTACAAGTTTAAATTCAAATATTAGTTGATTTCAATTTAGACCTCAATTCATGGGGTTGGTAGCCAGATATTCCTATTCTAGACTATGTAACTTGGGTTAATTCATCACTCAAATTCAAAAAATTATATTATTTTGGTCAAATCAATTTATCTTTAAACATCTCTTTTTTAGAATCTTATACCAATTAGATCATGTTTTATGCCTAGATTCATGTACCTTGTCTATGTTAAATTGTTCCAAGTTTGTTAGATTAATGGATCATCCTTTTTAAGTCAAGATTTTATCACCATTTGGCCATTAGTCCTTGAATATCTTGTTTGAGCCTAATTTTTGACTTTGCATTTGGATAAAAGACCAAACAAATATTCCCTTTAGTAGCTTAGACCTACTTGGAACACATTTTGGCAATAGAGTTTGGTATTTTGATTCTTAGGTCATTTTTCATGACCTTTGTGTGTATCAGACACTTAGCTTTTTTCATTTGACACTACACCATTTTTATCAAGTTTTTTCATAGACTTTTTGAAGTTTTAGCTCGACCTTTGACCAAGCTATATCACATTAAAAACCTTTGTCCTTCCAAAAGGCATAACATTTCCAAAGTTTATATAACTCTAATCCCTTCTATTGTTGTGAAATATTTGTCACATAATTTGAATATGGATTAGTATACACATATTGGAATTATGTAGAATTTAGGATATGAAAATCCTTTCACACAAGGGGACTGTGTTGAAAACCCTACTAAAGATAATGTCATTTAGAAAATATATTCTTATCCACCCTAAATAATTCAACCAGTGGGAAAAATTCAAGATCATTTGGATAATTGTTTGGTTAGTGCACTTCCATATACAAAGCAAGATCAAGAGATAATGACCTAATACTTATCTAACAAACCACCAATTGTAGAAAGTATTTAATAATAACCTTATCACATCACAAAGCCATCAACATATGATCCCAATATAACTATAGAGGTAGAGTATGCAAACTTAAAAAATCTATAAAGATGGTCATCCAACATGTTTTAAAATCAAACTCATCAATAGTTCTCTTCTTTCAATTCTAATTCCATTATACCAATACCTTATCAAAACCCCTATGTGCTTATCCCACAAAGAGGTCTCATGGATGACCACTTTGATCAAATGCATCAAACATACTAGACATATCTTAATTTAGCACATAACTTCACTAATATGGCCTTGTCAAATACACCTCTTATTAATTTAGCTCTTTGAATAGGAGTTTTAATGGATTTGAAATGTCAATATAATTAGGGTTTAAACCCATTTACACAAAACACTTTAGTAGAAACCATTTTCAATAAACCAATTATAGAGGAAATATTTTTAGATTCTATATAGGATACTAAGCAAAACATAGAGGATAATGTGTGAGCAACATCTAATTTAAACCAAAGTGTTGTTTTCACAAAAAATCAATCAACAACAAAACATGCCTTCATCTAACACCATTAGTGGTTTTGAAAATTATGGAATAGGAGCTTATATATCATAACTTCAACCAACTGCTTTTAATCTTTAACTAACTACTTCTTCAAGCACACACCCAACATGATTAAGTAGCTAGCCAAAAGTAGTGTTGCACGACAACAAAACATGTCAAATCATACTCGTCCCCAAAATGTGATGAATATTATTCCATAATAATAGGAAAAATAAAGTATCCCAATGCAATAGAGGCTAAACATATTGCCATCTCAATAAGGGGAAACTAATGTTCCACCTCGCCAAGTAGCAACAAACATACCACTTCCTTATAGGTTAATATACCAATCTAAAATCAAATGATGTCAAATCAATAACATATTCATATTGGTTAGTGATAGGTACTAAATATACAACATGTGTCAACTTATTAATAGGTATTCATGTAATAAAGAGTTTATAATGTTCCTCAATTACCTTATAGGTAGCAATTGTCTTTTGTATAGAATGTACCATAGATTCAGAGATAGGGTCTTAGTTCATAAGTTCCTACTCAACAACAAGGTTTGAATAGTCAACAACAAGTCCCTATTCAACCACAATAGGCACAATATGGTTATATACCTCCATTCCACCCCCAATATACATAAAATCAATCATACATATCCAACCCCAACTAGAATGTCCCACCACCATAGGTATAATTTCAACCATTGCACCCTAATCTATATATTCACTTTTCTAGAACATTCCATAGCTAATCCAACCTACCCCAAGAAATCCTTCCATCATATCCCAATCTAAGTCATCCACTTGTGAACATTCAACCATCAACCCAAGATAATATTCCAATGAGCAGTTCAAATTGGATGATGTGTGTTCATATCCTTTTAACATGGAGTACTTACAAACTCCATTTCATCCAGGATATGAGCCACCCAAGTTTGATAAATATAATTTTACAAAGGGAAAGGTGACCCCAAATCACATTTGATGGAGTTATTTATTACATGTAATCTAATGGCATATAGTGACATCTATTTTTTATTGTTATTTCTAAGGAGTTTAGCTAGACAAGCCTTAGAATGGTTTCTAAAAATATTAAAGAACTCAATTTTTGACTTTGATGATCTATCAGACAATTTTGTGCAACAGTTATCATACAATCCTAAGCATGAGATTTAACTAGTAAACTTAACACAAACAAAGAAAAAAATAAGTGAAAGATTCAAAATTTATTTACAGTGATGGAGATCTCTTGCAAGCTGCTTTACCCACAATCTACCAGATAAGCAACTAGTAGTTATGTTTACCAAAAATCTACATACTGAAATATCTTACTATTCAGAGTTGCAATGTGTGCATACATTCAAATAGATCATTGACAAAGGTTTAGTGATTTAAAGAGGCCTTATTAACAAAGGGATCATAAAACTAAAGTCAACCAATTAGAATAATGGCCAAAACTAAAAATAGACCAATAATCAATATGAACATCTAGTCCAAATACAAGCATCACAATTGACACAAGCCAATAACAATGATAGGCTAAAATAATTTAATTGCAATAAGAATGTTGTTAGGAATGGATTAATAGAGTCACTCCATGTCCAAATGGTGCAAACACCATATGCTTAACTAGTGATACCTTTCCATCTCACTCTTACCCAACAACCTCTTTAATAGTTGTAGCATGTACAACAAGCACAGCCTAGGCTAGCAAAACAAATGCAACAACCGTAGTAGCCTTTAAGTTTGAAAAACTCACCTCTTCTAAGGAGAAACCCACCTACTTGTTATCCTTTTATCAACCTTGGAGAGCTCATCGAATTAGTCTTTCAAAAACTTGTAATAGCTAACCTAATCAAATACCCTATTCCAAAAGAACAATATCATGAGGGTTCAAACATGCTAGACTGGTACAAGTTACAATAATTCTAAAAGTTTCATAGGGTTAAAGGCCATATTTTACAATGTTGTATGCTAATTAGACATGTCATTCAAAATATATTGAATAATGAAAAGATCACGTTTGATAATAGAGCTTTGACATCTAATCAAAACCTAAGCATCTATCAGAACCCATTTCCTAAACATAATGACCAACTAGTAAAATAACAAAAACATCAATAATAAAGGTTGAATTAATATAATTAACAACAAAACCAATAAATCCAAAATAATAGACAAAATTAAGGCTATAATAGTGACCAAAAATAATAAATTTACCATGATGTTACACATGACTATAACTCAATTGTAGGTCATATTGTGGGAGGTAGCATTAACACCATTTCCATTAATCCTAGACCAAATTTTAACCAAACAAGACCATTTCTAGTCATACAATATCAATCCAATCATTATGGTAACCATTTCCTAACCTGGGACCACACACAGGTGAACCAACAAATATGAATTCCCACATTAGGATCTTATACTAATAACTCATCATTTACCAATGACCACACTCAAGTGCATCAATGATCGAGACTTATATTATCTAGCCCCTCTCTACTATCATCTATTAGTAATAATAGTCCTATATTTAATCTTGATTATGCAATCATATTTCAGTAGTCTAAAATTACCATACCAAGCCCACAACCACCTGCCACTTCACCCATCATCCAACCCACTATTTGGCCTCAAAATAAGCCATTTAACATTGTTTAATAAAATACATTTGATATAGTGTCATAATTAAAAAATATGCTAGCATAAATCTCCATTTTATATTTATTGTGCATGCCAATAATCTATAAGAAAATATTTAATTAATACCTTATCTAATCCATCATTTTGAATGACATATCCCCTGACCAATTTCAAGCTTTGGTTAGACACCTATCTACAACCAAATAAATCATATTCAACCAAAGTGATAGGTCACCTCTTGGCCCACTACATAACAATCCATTATACATTGAAGTATATATAATGCAACAGAAAGTGAAATGTGTTCTTATAGACAATGGATTAGGTCTAAATATAGTGTCTCCAATGCTTATCAATATTATTGGGTGTACAATGGTAGATCTTCAACCAAAAATAATCACCATCAAAGCTTAAGATAATCAATAATGAGAATCATAAGACACCATTACCTTACCAATTATCATTGGACCCTTGACCCATGATACACATTGTCATGTGCTTGATCTCAACTTGTCATACAATATGTTGATGGGTAGACCTTGGTTAGCCTTGATGTTGTCAAATAATAGGTGAATCTTCATCCTTTCTCACATTATTTATTATACTCATTAGTGTGCCAACTGGTGCACAATCCTTAAAACCAAATTTCTTCAACATTTCTTTGAGATATGAATTTTTTTTTCTAACTGAAATATTTTCAATCCTAAGAAAAATGATAATTCTCCAAGCATATACATCTCAAATTATTTTATCATATTTTCAATGTTTCTTCCAAAAATGATATCATCAACATATACCTCAACAATACATTGATGCTCACCTTTTGTTTTGATATAGAGATTACTATCAGTAAATCCTCTATTAAAACCTTGATCCTATAGGTACTTATCAGGTCTTGCATACCAAGCTCTAGGAGCTTGTTTCAATACATATAGTTCTTTCTTCAATCTATACACATGGCTACTAATATTTGAGAGAATAATTCCTTCAGGCTACTTAATGTAGACATCTTCTTCTAGATTCCCATTTAGGAAGGTAGATTTGACATCCATCTAAAACACTTTGGAAACTTTAAACACTACATATGCAAGAAACATTCTAATAGCTTCTAACTATGACACTAGTGCAAAATTTTCTTCAAAATCTATTCCCTTAATTTGAGCATATCCTTTACATACTAATCTTTATTTATTCTTGGTCACTTCTCCATTTTCATTCAAATTATTTCTATAAACCCATTTTGCTCCTATCACATTGTGATAGTTTAGTCTAGGCACTAATTCTCAAGTATTACTATTTTCTATTTGATTTAATTATTCATCCATTGCCTTCACCCAATGCTTATCATGTCTAGCTTCTAAAAAAGTTCTAGGATGAATTTTGGATAACAAAGAAAAATTAACTTGTTCAGATTCACTTACCATCATTCTTTTGGTGCAAATTCCTTCATTTATGTCCTTGATGATGTCACTTTCATTATGATTTCTCTAAACATATTTGGATGGGGTTTTGGTGTCTTTTCTCTCCTTCTCATCTTCATCTAATTCTTCAACATATTCATCTTTAATGATTTTAGGAATGTCTACTAAATCATTGATTCTTTATGTTCCATCTTCTTCTATCCTAACACTTGCACTTTCAACATTTTTATTAGTTATTTTGTTATAATATTTACTTTTGAAAGAATAAACAATAAATATACCTTCATTTTATCTATATTCAAACTTACCATGTTTTTCATCAGTTCTCTTTATGAAGCATTTATTGCCAAAAACTTTGAAATAATCAATTGTTGCTAGTTTGTCTTTCCATAGCTCATAAGGAGTCATGTCACTATTAACTCTTAATAATTATCTATTCTAAATATGCATTGTTGTATCAACTACCTATCTCTAATATTTATCTGGTATCTTGGATTCATTTAGCATTATCCTCACCATATCTTGAATTTTTCTATTTCTCCATTCAACTACTTCATTTTACTGTGAAGTTTTGGCTATTGAATAATGTCTCTTTATTCCATGGTCTTCACAAAACTCAATAAACTAATCTGACATGAATTATCCTCCTTGATTTGATCTTAGACCCTTAATATTTAAATTAGTTCATTCTTAACTAATGCTTTGAATGCTTTGAAATGTCTGAAAGCTTTTGATTTTTTCTTTAAAAACATTACCCAAGTCATACATGAAAAATCATCAATAAGAAACATGAAATAGTTATTACCTTGAGAACTTTGAGTTCTCATAGGTCTACATAGATTAGTGTGAACAAGTTCTAACATCTGAGTGGTTGAGTACTCTTTTGTTTTGAATTTCCTTCTGGCCTACTTCCCATGTTGACAAGGTTCACAAAGCGTGTTGGATGGCTTTGTAATCTTTGGAAGATTTTTTACTACTTGCTTCTTACTAATGTTCAAAATATTGTCAAAATTTATATGTCCCATTCTCTTGTGACATAGCCAACTTTATTTAATCTAACTCAAACATCTTTGACCTTTGATGTCTTATAACATATATAAATTATTGCCTATTCTTTGAGCATCTACAACCAACACATCTGAATCTTTTCTCCTAATTTCACAACCTTCTACATAAAATTTTAGTGTGAACCCCTAATCACACATTTGAATCAAACTCAAAATATTATGCTTAAGACCTTGTACATACAAAACATTTTCAATTTTAGTTCTACCATTATACAAACTTAGTGTACTTTTTCTGGCAATTTTGGTAGTAGTATTATATCTAAATTTCACCTATTCCACCATTGATCTTCTTCAAGGTTATAAAATTTCTCTTGTCTCCTGTCATGTGCCTTGAACATCCACTATCAATGAACCATGGCTTTTCTTAATTTCTTACATGTAATGTTGTCTATACCAACATCAATTTTTTAGGTTGTTTCTTCTACCATGAACATGTCTAAAATTTATTCTTGATGAATGGAAACTTGAAACTCTAGTCCTTCTTAACTGACTCAAACATGCTTCTACAATATCGAGATAGGTGTCTAAAGTTTTTTCACTTGTAACATATTATGGACTCTTCATTAAAGCTTAATAAAGGAGCAAAAGAGTTCTGACTTCTACTTGACTCTATATGAGTTTCCTTCTTATTTTTGAAATTGTTATCCCCTTTATGACTATATCCATTACAATAAAAATAGTAAACATAAAAATAGGATGTATTTGTGTATCTCAAACCTGATTACCTTTTGTATCTCTATTTATTCTAGCCTTCTTTGTTTGATATGTCCTTTATATTATTAACTTATTCCCTTTTTATTTTCTCTTTTCTAAGAGCTTCAACATATCTCTTTCATTTTTCTTTGTCTATAAAAGTAGTGGCCTCCCCTATCTCTTTTTCAAATATGATACCTATCATATCTAACATTGATCTTTGACTTTATAATAGCTTATTCAACATATTAGTTCTATTCTTAAATTTTGAATCATTGGTTGCTCTATCATTGATTACTTTATTTATTTTCTCAAGATATACTTTTAAAGAAGCAATTTCAATAACATACCTTTCACATTATTCACTTAATTTTTTCAACTATGTTGTTAGATATTTTTCATTCTTCTTGGCTTCTTTAAAGTGTGCTTGTAGATCTTCAATTGTTTCCTTTGACTCCTTTTCATTTTTCTTGATCTAGAGCTTTAATCTTCAATTATTCTTCTCAAGAGATTTTAACTCTTCTAAGGAAAAAATGATTTCTCCTTCTAGATTCAATTTAGCTTCATCTTGTTCTTCTTCTTGATCATCTATACTTTTGCTTGCAGAGGCATCTTCATGTATGGCCATGAATAGAATCTCTTTTTCTTCTGAATAACTGACTCCACTATCTTTAGTTAAGCTAGGATCTTTAGAATACAAACTCTTTTTCTCAAATCCCTTCTTAAATTTTCCTTTGAAATTATTCTTGTATATAAACTTTCCTTCTTAATTATCACCATTACCCTTATCTGGTCACTTAGCTATAAAATGTCCAATCTTTCCATAATTAAAACATATAAAAGGTAATTTTCCTTGATATTTACCTATTCCCTTTTTTATTTGTGAATGAATAGAGCTCCGTTGTCATCTTCATCATCATTAGAACTGTCACTTGATTCTTGAATCTTAGCATTCTCTTTCTTTGATATCTTGAAATCAACTTCTCTTTTTGAGGGTTTCTCTTGTTTAGTCCACATTTCATATGCCATAATAATACCATGTAGCTCATCCATATTTAGCTTGGATAAATTCTTCATCTCTTTAATTGCCAAAACTTTTGCATCATATCTCAATGGTAGAGATCTCAAAACTTTTTGTACCATAATTGATTCTTATAATTTTTCTCCAAGACCTTAAATCTGATTAACTATTTGATCAGCCTACAAAAGGTAACTTGCTATATTTTCTTGCCCTTCCATCTTCAAACTCTCAAAATATCTTCTAAAAGTTTGAAGCTTAGCTTGATGAACCTTTCCATCACCTTTGTAAATATTCTCAAGTTTTACCCAAGTTTCACTAGTAGATTTACATTACATAACTTTAACAAATTTTGATTCACATAAACCACATAAAATAACATTTAAATATTTAGTATTATTTTCACTTTCCTTCTTTTCTGTTAGAGTATTTACAAGTGTCTATGGATCTTCATATTCCTCCACCACTTCTTACCAAATGTCGAATCCAAGAGCCATCAAATAAGTCTTCATCCTTATGCTCCAAAAAGCACAATTTTTCCCATAAAAAAAGGTGCCTTATTTTTATAAAAACCTTCATGTGGTTTAGCCATCATGCTTTCTAGATCTACCTTCAAGCTGTAAAACTTTTTCCAAATGAACCTACTTTGATACCAACTATTAAGAATGAAATATATTCAAGGGGGTGAATCAATATATTATATGTCTTTTACTTAATCTGATTTACTTTTCTTGAACCACTTAATCTCATAGTCAAGACATGAAATAAAACTAAAACAATAACATGCACCAGATGAGAGAGAGAGAGAGAGAGAGAGAGAGAGAGACCAAATTTTTATGTGGAAATCCAAAGTGGTAAAAACCACATTGAAAAATATCAAGTATATGAATTAACACCAACTCAAATTACAAAGTTTGTAAGCACCAACTTGCAAGAGCACCAACCCCTTTGTTAAGCACCAACATAGTAACTATTTGTGAACACCAACCCACATGAGAACAAACCCCTTATAAATATTTGTGATCACCAACACACAAGAGCACTAACCCCTCTTGTATATAAAACATAACTATCTCTCAATGTTTCTTACTCAAAAAATGATATTACTCTATAATATCTCCTACTTTTCTCTCCTATAAAACAAATACAAATCATGCACTCTCTTACATATTAAAAATGGATTATAAAGCCTTTATTTATAGCTTTCCAAATGACCTTTGGAATTCACCCTTTATGACCCTTCAATCCTCATTGAAAATGGTACCAAACTTGCATGACCCTTTGTATCCTTTCATTTGAAAAGTCACATGGTGACCCTTCATGAGAAAATGCATCCTTTCCTCTTTTGTCTTTATCTTGGTGACTTTTCATATTCCTCAAAGTGTCTCTTCATGGAAATATGTTCCATACCCTCTTTTGTATTCACATGGTGACTCTTGGAATTCCTTAAGATGACTCTTTATGAGAAAATGCATCCCATTCCTCTTTTGTCTTTTCCCCATGAATATTTAACTTATCCATGGGCCCTCTTTTAACTTATATGCAACCAAAAATAATTTTTTCAATATTAAATAAATATTAACACACATTAGCCAAGATATGAATATTAAAAACACCATTAAATGTAATGGGGCCTTTATCACCAATACTAAACCTTTGACATCAATGACAATATTTCCAATAGAAACATTGAATCAATATATTCCTTGCTAGCAATCCTTAATGTAGGGATTGTCATACTAGATGATGCTTCATTGGATGATGATGGGATCATGATTTTTAATGTAATTAATATGTCATTTGGTTGAAAGGTAAGGTTTAATTTTTTAAATAGATGAGGATCGATTTGGACATTATGGATCTTACCCTCATGTTTGAGTTTAATATATTGGTGTAAGGTGGAGGGGATGCAATACATGGCATGTATCCAAGGACATATTAATATTATTTTTTAATAAAACTCTCCTTCTATTATGTAAAATAACTTAGGTAGAGTACATATGCATATTTATATGGGAAGGATAACTATTCCTAATGTATGGGCCATGATATTTTTGAATGCTCATAAAATGGATAGAGATTGGGATATAATAGTTTCATGTAATTTTAGTTTCTTAAACACATGAGAGGAGATAGTATTTATAATTTCTCTATCATCAATCATTACTTATTTAATTTGGGTCTAATCAATTTGGGTAGTGATAAATAGTGAGGGATCTTGGTCGTCAAGCTACAACACTGATATTTTTTAATCATGGAATGTTATGGATTATAGCTTTGGAAGTGATGCAATAAAAAGTGATAGAGTTTAGGCTTCATTAAATTGTATCTCAATGGCCTACAAGGATTCTACTATAGCCTCATGATGCTCTAGAGATTTTTCGATAAGCTCATACTAAGTCATTTTGACCAGGAGCTAATGAAGCTACTTTAGGATAGATATATGTATCAATTCTAAAGCATTATTATTTTATGGTTTTCTTAAAATATAAATTTTAGGTTTTGGGATGGGCATTATAGGACTATTTGTGTTATGAGATTTTGTAATAGTCACTTTGTATTTGTCATGATTGTGGGCATTATGACCTTGGGTTTAGGACCACATAGCTATGTGAATCATGTCTATCTAAACAAAGGTGGTTTTTTCATATTTTTATACTCAACCAAATCTAGAAGTTTTAAGAGGGGTTAATATTGAGCTCTATTAAAGGTTTTATCTTCTTGTGAATTTCATTTTGATAGTATTGGTAATATACTAGTTCCCTAGGTGGATGTAACCCTAGTAGTTTGATCATGGGGATAGTCATGATATAATTGTTCCATTAAAATATCATCTTCTTCTAATAAGTTTGGGACAAAAACTTTCAACACATTATAACTTTTAGTATCATGTCCTCCTATTTGATGATACATGCATTTCTTATTTTACCAATACCATAATAATATTTGAATGTGGGGATTAATAAGTTTTATGGGTGATAGAGTGACAAGGGAGATTTGAATAAGTTGATTGAGGATCTTAGAGTAAGACCACTTTAATGGATCATGAATAGGTGGTTTAATATTTTAAATAATTCATATGGAATTTTCATTTGATTTCAAACCTTGATCCTTTCAAATGGTTGTTTGAATATTCCATATAGTAGGTGCTTTATGCTTGGGATAAAATCTCATGCCTAGGCCTTGTGGATGGTAGGGGTTTAAATGGTTATGTATTTGCATTATCATAGTGGGAGGATCCATTTATGATGGTACATGCTATTTAGAATAGGATTCTTTAATAGTGTCTTTTAGTGTTTATAAAGGATGGGGTCTCAATATAGATGCTTTAGTTAGAATATGTGGTAGAGGTACTTTGCCTTTTCAAATATGATAAGGGGTAATAGGGATATCCTCTTTAAGGAGTTAAATATTTATGGGAGGATGTTTTAATTACTTTATTCATGATTCTTTGAGGTTTTTGTTTTTTATACATATAGCCTTCCCCTTAATTTCTCTAAGATATATCTCTTATCGAGTTATGAGGGGAGCTAGTTTTGGGTTTGTTTAAGGAAACATAATAGTCTCCTCAGGGGGTAGTAAATTAGAAGGGATTGAAATGATAATGAAATTTCTAAGGTGACATAAGGAGTGGGATTATTATCTTGTAAGATGTCTAAACAAGCATTCTCTTTAAAATATCTATCCTCTTTTGTTTCTATTTGATCTATTTGAATGTTTTCAAATAATGTTTCCTCAAGTGGATCCCAAATATTGAGATCCAAAAATGTTGAGTGAGTTTTTGGGATAAATTAACTTAAATTAATTGGTCCAAAGGCATATCATATAAGGATATTATGGATAGAATCACCATCAACCTATTTAGGTGGAAGTTGATCATGGCTTATACTAAACACATGGGTCTCATGGTCTAAGGTGGATCCCAAATTAGTTTGTAAAAATTAGAACTGGAAGTGTGGCTAGGGAACAATTAATTTAAAATGTATATAGACTTATTAAGGGGATGGTATGGGTTATCTAATTGTAACTTCCCTTAATCAATAATTTTATATACAAGAGCCTTGAAATAGTGACATATATTCATGTCATGACTATTGCATGATGGTAGTTGCAAAAGTCATTTTACTTGAACCAATTAGGCTTAGGGCAAGAGTCATCAAGAGGTCTAATTTAAGGAATTTTAATGATAGATTCCTTTAATATTTTGTTTAAGATAAAAGAATAAGACTCTCCTAAGGGCATGTAATATCATAGAGGAAAATGTGTTAATGTTTTTGGGATTGTGCCTGAGAGGTAGAAGGTTTAAATTATATTTTTAATTTGTGAGGGTGCTGATTTTAAGAATATGGCATTAGTAATGACTTTGTTTTTATTATTTTTAGTCCCTTTACAAGGATCATATTTGAAGTTTTTACTACATAATTTCACTTTCCCTTCTTCTAAATCTTGAATTTTTAGTTTTTGGGGCATTAAAAAAGCCTTATCAAAGGTTCTGAAGGATTGAACCCATAACATTGATGAGATATGTTTATCACATGATCTCACAAATAATTCAATTATTTTGGGTTGAGGGAGGGAAATGTGAGTTGGTTTATAAGACTCTTCCATCTAGCCATAAAAGTAGCAACATATTTGTCATCAAATTTTTTGATGTTATAGAGGTTGGTGATGGTTAATTTTCCTAAAATGTTGATAGAAAAGTGTTAAAAAAATATTTAGGCTAGCTTCCTAAAATATAATAGGGAATGTTGAGGGATTGACTAGCATCATAGGAAAGGTTATAATAATAAGAGCATCATCATGAGCTATAAGATAACAAGCATGTCAAAATGCTCAAATGTGTTACTGAGGATCCTCTTTATTTTGAAACTCCATAAATTTTGGAAGATCCTATTGTGAAGGGTATAGTCTAATGGGGATAGTTGGGTTAATAGGTTTAATACAAATTTGCTCATAAGTGAGCATATTTTTCTACTCAAAGAGAGAGGCTTCTAAATTCACCATCCTATTCATAAGTTCTAATTAGATATTATATTGAGGGATACCCCAAAGAAATTTTATTATAGATGTTGATAAGTAAGAAATGGAATATAAAAGGATTATGGCAAAGGGTGACCAACAAAAGTGGTCATAATTGGTTGGGACACTACCACGTACTATGGGGCTTATAAGGGTATATAAGTGGACCCAAGATCTTTTAAGGGAGATATGTATTGGGTGGTTAATGGGATATATTATTGAGGAGGTTTATTCATGGGAGCTTATTGTAAAGGTTGATTTTGGGGATTCAAAGGTAGGCTAGTTTCGATGGGTGGGAGAGTAGCTAGGATTGAGATAACTATATTTTGACTTATTTTGGTAAGAGCTGGAGTAGAACCATTAGATGTTACTAGAGATAGATTACTTAAAGGTTACATAATATTAGTATCAAAACTTGTCAGGAGAGGATTATTGAGGGAGGACACCATAGTTTTAGTAAACCCTTCATTTTCCTCTAGAGGCATGCCAAAATCATTCCTACAAAATTATTTATGAGGGGAGAGTGGAATGCAGATAGATCAAGTGCTAAGGTAATGGTTAAGTATTATTTGATTACTATCCAATATGGTGTCAAATTCAAGATCTCCCTAAGTATAAAACTAGGGAATACCCTCACCCATGGATTTAGGGGAGGTAGGAGGACTCAAGGAGTTTCCCATGGATGAGGATGAATTTGTGGGTTTGGTTTTATTTAGTGACTACTATTAAGTAAAAACCATGTAAAAATGAATAAAAATAAAGGAATGAAAATAGAAATCACACAATATTCTTTTTGATTATCTCATTTTAGTGGAAAATATGCACACATGCTACAAAATGTACTTATAGAGATTTTATTTTTTAAGAAATTTACTTTATGATAAGGAAAAAGGTTAATGAAGGTTCTAAGAAAAAATAATCTAGAGATAGTTTTAGGTTTATTTAGGCTCAAAAGATATTTGTACTGGAATCATACATGGCTTGGTCTTGGGAACTACCCCCTCACTTCATACACCATAGATTAAGGGTGTTGGGTGCTTAACCAGTATATACTTGATTACCAAAATTTATACTTAGTCAACATACTAAGTTAGTTCTCCCCTTGGTGGTGAAATCTAATTAGGATAGTCAAGATGATGGCTACTACTAGGTGATCAACCTAAACCATCCATCTCAAGATTAAGATGTGTGGTTGAGGATTAGTTAAATTTTTGGAATTAAGTTTACAATTATCCTCATCATGAAATTGGAATAAGTGGAGATTAAGAGGCATGGAGGGATTTGATGAGGTATGGGAGGCATGAATCCTAATATTTGTGGCATTTATGGCCTAGGGATGTCTTCCTAAGAAATGAGGTCACCTGATGATGAATATATTCGATATTCATTTCTAAAAACAAGTATTCAATAAGTTTTCATGGATTTATTGATTGGGCTCTAATTTAGTTTAATTAGTGCTTAAGCATGATTAAGCACTTTGTGCAAAAATTACCCAAATTGATTAGAATGCCTTGTTATTGGTCCAAAATTTGACTAGATTAGAATTGGAAGGTAATGTTAGATGTGTTGGATCCATTATCCCATTTAGTATATTATCAATAGAAAATGACAAAGGCACATGTCTTGTGTAAGAGATTTGATAGGAAAGAGAAATCTAGCACACCTAGGTGTAAAATTAGCATTTTCACTCAAAATAAATTGATCAAAGTTAGCTATCCCATAAATTGTACTACCCCATTTAATGATACTCTAACCAAAATCAGCACTTAAATATGTTAGTTTCACATTTTTAGAATGTTTTAGTGTTTTTAGGCCAAATTGTGCATTTTGGGTAGAAATTGGCCAAAATCTTGATTGAAAGTCATTGGTGGCCAGATTTAGGTGTCTACAATTTTCCCTTGTTTGGGAAGATGTTGCAAATCATAGGTAAATAAATGTCTTCTCAAATAATGAGAGATTGTCTATATGCCAAAAATAAGATGATGACTAAAGAACAAATCTCCAAATGGTTTTGGGAAGCCTATGATGATGCCTCCTTGAGGGAGTGGACATCACATTTACTAATGGATGGTCCTTAAAAAAGAATAAATAAGAAAGGTATAATTGACCCATGGTTGATATTAATCCAAATGAGAAAATGATTGCATGCATTGATGTAAAAAGGATACTAATTTGCCCAAATGTGGTTATAATCAGGATTAAAAGTCAAAATAATGATTTGCCCATAGGTGGTTATAATCATTAGGAGGACTTGGATTAGATAAATATGAGGGTACCCCATTTAGGGATGATTAGAAAGCATAATGCCAGGATATAACTTGGAATACATATTAAAGATGAGTAGGCAAAAAATGATGAAAGAGATGACTAGAAGAATAAGATTGATCAATAGAAAATATTACTTGTACCTACTAATGAGGAGATGCTCATCCTGATTAGAAATGATACAACTAGAATGGCCAATGGGTTAATTTGATCAAGGGTGGGATGGGAGGATTTGTCAAGGTGCCAAGGAGAAACTTATATGGCTCTATTGATTGTAGACCTTTATGAAGGTGATTTTCTTGTAGCATGTGACGGTAGGCATCATGATAGAACACCATGAAGACTTGGCTAAAAAATGCATAAGTACTAACTCCCAATCCAATAAACACTTGAAAACAATGCACTAATGATAAAAACCATGATGACAATGTTGACTTATGAATATGGATAGACCCAATAATACTGTGCTCAAGGAATCACCAAATGAATGCATATAGGCTGAGTAAAGATAATAATGCTGAAAGCAAACAAATAGGCAAGTGAAAACACAAAAACAAAAAAACAAACAACTTAAAATAAACAAAAAAATACAAAGCTTAAAATAAAAATCAAAGAAAGCATCCTAATAATGACAATGCCCCAGTAAGGCGGATCTAGGATAACTGTTTAGGCTTATATAGGACAAATGTTTTTAGATTTTTGAAATGTTATGAATGTTTTTTGAATTTTGGGGTATCTTAACTCCTTTGAGAATGATAAGATACATGTTTGTAAAATAGTGAGAGCATTTGGCTTAGGTTTCTCATAAAATGGTGAGAGAATATGGAAAGGGGGACTTAGGTGATCTCAACATGAATTGAGAATGACCCAAATAGTCCTAAAATAAACTCAAGTCATAGTAATTCCATCCACACAAAAGGTAGGGAAAAACCAACTAGGTCCTAATAAGTTCTCAAATCCAATAAATAGTCAGTCAAATGAAAATAATGATGGCAAGGTGATGCAATAATGCATGATAAATAAGTGTTGTCCCTAGTTTAGCCATAGGTAGTTATAACTAGGATACAACAACATAGGTCAATGATATTAATTTTCCCATAGGCAGTTGTAATTGGTAGCAAGATTGGTGAAACATTGATTTGCTCATAGGTGGTTATAATCAGTCTTACATAAACAAACCTGATATAGGATGGAAAATGAAAGATATATTTCTAGAAAAACTATCACACTAATTTCATAGACTATCATTGAAATATGTATTGGATTGATTATTGAAACTTAATATTAATCCTCTCATAAAAGGTGTAAAAAGAACCAAATGAACCAAGATCAAAATAGGATTGGGTAGGATGACTAAAAACAAGATTTGGTCTAGATAGGAATGGAAATTACTTTAGGATAATGATGGTTTGATAAATTGGATAAAATGGTAAGAGGGTTGCCCAAAAGTGATAGGGTGAATAACAGGAATATGTGACAATGGCACAAGGATATGTAACAATGGTAATGGCATTGCAATGTGAAATGGTATGGTAAATGTTTTTGGCCTTGGTGTGTTTTTTTATTTTGTTTTTCTTATTAATGGGAAGATGTACATTTTAATCAAAAAATGCAACAAAAAAAATAATTGATCATGTTAATTGCTATCACACACCTCATCTAAATAATTTCTCCATCAAGAACTGCCTATAGATTTGGTTGTCAAGAATTTTTTTTTGAGCTTCATTGGTTGTTGATTCTGATTCCTTCAAACATCAAGACAAGGTATCTTTGTCACCTCTACAAAGAAAAGTGTAGCCATGGATGGTAAATAAGGACACATAATGGATGGTAGGTTTAATTGTGAAATGGAATGGTTGATGATAATGGACTATGTAATGGTTGGGAAACAAATGAAGATTGGGACTTTCAGTCACACATAATGTTATTGATGTTGTATTTTACATAAATTTGGTTGTGGTGGGGCTGAAGACTTGTTCTCTTGATAGGACCACTAGATTTTTTTGTTGTTTGATCTCAAGAGTAGTTACCATCTAATTAGGTTGTAGATTGGAAGATATTTTGATTTGATCTTCATCAAGCAGTGAAGAAATTTTGTGCTCGGCTATTGGTGCCTCAATGAGGTTTTTACCAATGAATTTGTCTTTATTATCCTGTAGTTCCTTCAAAAAGGTCTCACTAAGGAATGTGGACTTTTGAATTTGATTATCTTTTAGCACTTCCAAAAAAGTTTCACTATGAGAGTTTTCTTTTGCTCTTTGATTGTCCCCTAGCACCTATGAAAAGGTTTCACTAGGAGAGTGTTCTTCTCTTATATGAATGTGGTCTCGGCCTCCTTGCTCTTCTCAAATAATTATGTCACCATAAATGTATCTTAACAAAGTATGATTCTGTCGATCCTAATTGACACTTGTAAGAGACGTAATGTCAATCATATGGCTATTTTTGTTAATGGTAATGGCCTATGAAATGGTAATGGAATGGGAATAGGCTATATAATCCTCATAGAGGATACTAGGATAACTTGTGTCAAAGCTAAAGTACTCATCCTCAAAAACTATAAAAGGATCACAAATGTATTTAAATTTATTTGCAAGGCATGTGTAACCAATGTTGTAACATCCATAGACATATTATTCTTTTGAATCTAATTATAACTCAAGGGAATCTAAATATAATGTTGAGACTAATGTTGATTTTGATTTTGATGCTAAATTTGATTTTGGTTCAAGAATGGAACTTGACTCTAACTTTGATTATTTATCTGATGGGTACTCTATTACAATGATGTCTTGTTGAATGTTTAGTATTGGATAAGTAACAAGCTATGATGGTATAATGGGCTCTACTAAGACTAGTTTATCAAAGTGAGACTTCTCTAGGATGGGTACAGGTCAAGAGACAACTCCTCAAAGATTGGTTTGTAAATAGGTGGATCTTGAAAAATAGGCATATGGTCAAGGTAATGATCTACCCAAAGGTGGTTATAATCATTAAAAAGTGACTCAACAAAGATTAGCTCATTAGAGTGAGACTCCTAAATGACTGGTATAGGATCAATAGGAAATTTATAATAGTTTGACATATCACAAATGGTTGGTTTAATAAAAACATCTCAGATTGGTTGGTTCTCTTGGCCTTGGTTTCTAATGAGTTGGAAAATACTAGTTTTGAACACAACCTAGTCTTTGAAAGATTAGATCGATTGAGGTTTGGATGGTATTAGTACTCAATGAGGAATAACTTATGGTTAGATAATGGTAGGGCATTGTAGAGCATGATTTCTCACATGAGCCAAAGGATGAAGTCCTAAAATGGTAACAATAGGGTATTATATGGCTTGATTGCTCACACAAGCCAAAAGACTAGGTCTTAGACTGATGAAGGGGTGTTGTGGAGCTTGATTGCTCATACAAGTCAAAGGATGAGGTCCTGGTATAGAAATAATTTAGCATTGTGGTCCTAAAATAGAAATGGTATGATGTGGTAAAGCCTAATTACTCACATAATCCAAAGCATCCAAGTCTCCCTCATAAACCATATCATCCTAGTCATGAACTACCTCATAAGATGGTTCTTGAATGTGTTCCACATACTAATTATTATAAAGAGGGTATGGATCCATATCCCAAACAATATTACCTATATTTGGGTCTTCAAAGTCCTCCAAACAAGCCTCTTCATACCAATCAAGGTTTCAATTTGGATTTTGTAGATTTTAACTATGTTCCCCATATGGAGTATTGTAGGGAGAATAATAAAACTCCTTAGAAAATATTTCTCTATAGGGATTCCTAGTGGGATTTTTTGTAACCATTTTATCATAGTTTGGAATGTATGTGACTCCACCATAAGTATAGCTAGACATATCTGCATAAATGATGAAAGTTCCAAAACAAAGAAAGGATTAGAGTTATGCAAACTCTGAAAAACTATGTCCAAAAGATAAATGGTTCAAACTTGGTTTAACTTGGTTAAATGTGGAGTTGTATATCTAATATGGTCTAAAAGTAGAGCTATATCTCCAAAATGATTTATGCTAAAACTTGGCATAAAATAGTCTAACATCAAATGTCTAATGTCAAATGTCATACACACAAAAGGTCAAGCATCTAAATAAAAATAGGCATGTCAAAGGTCTAGGTCAAAGTGTTCTAAACAAGGTCTAAGCTAGGAAAGGGAAAAGTTGAGTTTCTATGTATTTTGTCCAAACATGGAGTCAAAATCTAGGCTCAAATAAATAGGCATACACTAGGACTTTTGGCCAAATGGAATCAAAATCTAGACTTGAAACAAAGGCTGGTGTGATTTGATTTAATCTAACAAGTTTGGAAACAACTTTGACATAAACCTAGTATATGGAATCAAGCATAAACATGATCAGTTGCCATAAAGCATAAGACAAAAGGCTTTTTGAATAAAGACTATGTTTTTCCAAATAAAGGCACAAACAATGATAAGGATAGGTACTAAACAAACAAACCATCAATAGTTTTCAAATTTGGGTAATCAATTAACCTAGGTTATACAACCCAAAAGATAAATATTTGTGTATTATCCCCAAAAATTAGGGCCTAAACAAAAATTAGTCAATGTTTGAATCCAAACTTGACAAGGCTAATTAAAAAGTCAACGTTGAAAACTAGAATTTGACCAAACAAGCTAGACAATATTGGACAAAATGATAGCACAAGACAAATTTCCAAATGGTATACATGACATGGTTTGAAACAAATAATTTTTTAGCACAAGGTGAAACAAGTCTTGAAACAAATTGAGTAGCCTAATGATGTAACCATGCTTGAATAATGTGACCTATGTTATGCTTCAAAAGACTCAAAGGCAAAATGGTTTTAACATGATTTGGGTAGCATAACATGACCCTCCTCAACTCAAATGACACACACACAAACAAGTTTAGCAAAAATTTCAAGGCACAAGTGTGGTGTAAAATTGATAGTATAATGCCTCTTTAGATAAAAGAGTGACATATTAACAAATTGGTTTTGACATGGCTTATGAATAAACAAACAAGTTTAGTCTCAAAATATATTAAGCAAAAATGAAAAAAATATTCTAAGTATAATTTTCCAAATCTTAGAAAGGGTATGGAAATGTAGGGTTGACTAAACTAACAAGCTTTCAAACATTTCTAGGGGAATCAATTGCATAATGATTTTCATGTCAAATGATGTAAAAAATAAGCATGAAATTTGTGTGATCGTGGCATTGGTTAGTTGTGAAAAGGTCTAGTCCTTTTTATAACTACTACATCCTACTTTTCACTCAATGTAGTGCAATGTCCAAATGCAGATACATCTCATGTACAACTCCAGAATATGTGAAGTCAATGCTAGTAGATGAAATCCTAGGTCAAAGCTTCCCTAAATAACTCATGGGAGGTAATGGCATCCCCCTCACAAGACAGGTTTACATGAAAATAAAATACTAATATAAAGACTTTAGGGTTATTTTAGAGACCCAACCTTTGATGAGTTTTTGGGGAGTGCTTTAGATGACTTTCTTTCTAAACCTTCAACTAGGCTATTTGCAATAGGAATGGTGCTTTTGATTCCAAGGGTTCCATAAATAGGACAAAAGGAAGAGCATACATGCAACATCCCTCTTCTTTCCAAACAAAAATTAGATCAATCAACTATTGAAGATAAAAAGCTTAGAAAGATGAGTTCATTTTTAAGCCAAAATGGAAAATGAGGTGGTATTAATTTGACCCCTTGGTATTAGTTGTAACTTTGAAAACTAATGCTAAAAAATCACTTAAGCACTTAAATTTTACTTTAAGAACCAAAGTAATGTTCCTAATTCATTTTAAGCAAGCAAAAGGTGATCTAAACATGTTTTTAGCAAAATTCAAGCTTAGTCCTACATTAAAAATGTTAGCATGTCCTTTAGCCTTGAAGTTATTTTGGGTTTGAAATAATGAACTTCAAAAAAAGAGCTCTCAAATTTGTGTTCTAAAAAATATGTAGTGACCAATGTTAGTTATATAATTGATAATGGTTACACTTGCTAACTAATGATGGCTATATAACCACCATCAGTTATACCAAGAGTGACTGACCCAACTGATGATGGTTTTATTAACTGACATCAATCACTGTGTAAACCCATAAAAAATAAAAATGTAAAAACAAATTTATAAAATAAAATTTCAAGATTTTTAATGATCTAAATGAATATTTTAAAGCTAAAAAATGATCTTCTTCATGTGTGGGATGCATCTTGTCCCACTGGGCATGCCATATGTGATCTAAGAATTTGACTCAAGAGAGGATGGTTAATATGGTGTTAGTTTTAAAATCAAAAAAAAATGAAAGAAACACATTAACTAGCATAACATCTATAGGCCTAGAAACTAGAGAGAGCTTAGTTAACAAACATGAATAAAACACACAGCTAAAATGCAAAAGAAACCTTCTTTTACCTCACTTGGATGCTCCAAAATGCTTGTAGTGGCTTGCTCAGCTTGTGCTCATGAAGTCCTTGGAAATGGAAGCTTGGCTACCTCCACATCTCCTAGGCACCTTTGTCTTTATGAATTGGATTGGATTAATTTGGAATGGTAACACTATTTACAATGGCTTCTTGAAGATATTTGTGTATTATAACTTTTCACCAAAATAGCTTAGAAATGATATTCATGGCCTCTCTATTTATAGTTTTTTGCAAATATCTAAAATCAACATGAACCATCCATCATAAGATTAAGATGTGTGTTTGAGGATTAATTCAATTTTTTAAATTAAGCTTATATTTATCCTCATCATGACATTGGGAGAAGGGGAACTTAAGAGGCATGGGAGGCATGAATCATGATATTTGTGGCATTTATGGCCTAGGGATGTCTTCCCAAGAAATGAGGTCACTTGATGATGTAGATATTTAATATTCATTTCTAATAATAAGTATTCAAAATGTTTCCATGGATTTCTTGTCTAGTCTCTAATTTGGTTTAATTAGCTCCTAAGCATGATTAAGCACTTTGTGCACAAATTACCTGAATTGATCAGAATGCCTTGTTATTGTTTTAAAATTTGAATAGATTAGAATTGGAAGGTGATGTCAAATGCATTGGATCCATTATCCCATTTAGGATATTATCAATAAAAAATTAAAAATGCATGTCTTATGTAAGAGATTTGATAGGAAAGAACAATCTAGAGCACCTAAGTGTAAAATTAGCATTTTTACTCAAAATGAACTGATCAAAGTTAGCTAGCCCTTAAATTAAACTACCCCATTTAATGATACTCTAGCTAAGATTGCCACATGAATAATTTAGTTTCACATTTTTAGCATGTTTTAGTGTTATTAGGCCAAATTGTGAATTTTGGGTGGAAATTGGCCAAAAGCCTGATTGGAGGTCATTGGTGGCCTATTTTAGGTGTCTAAATAGTTTGGATTTGAAAATACTTAAAAATATTTAGGTTTAATGTAAATTTGATAAATGTCAAGATCATGAAATATCAGAACAAATATAATGGTGCATAAGTGAGGATATTGTCAATGGGCCAAAATAGATCTATGATACATGTTTAATCATGTGATCAAAGACCAATGGTAAACATAAAGTCAAAAATTTAGTGTATCCTAAGATGAATGTATGGCTGACAAGTGGAGAGACCTTAGGTGCCCAAATGAATAACTAATAGCATGCAGGTGAGAACATTGTCAGTGGGCCCGAATAGATCAATAGTGCATTATCCATCATACCAAAGTGGATCAATAGAGAGTGAAAAGTCAACTGATCAATGGATCTTGAGAATGAATGAAAAATACCAAGTGTCATGACCATAAAAACTATCAAGTAAATCAATATTACATGTTTGATCCATGTAAATGAAGATCGATGGTGCATGTAAGGTTAAGAAGTCAATGAGCTCAGGGTGATGTGAGGCCACCATGTGGTGCAAGCACCAGACTAGATGAGGCCAACTATACGATCCATGGGAAGAATGGGGAGCTAGTAATTGGCATAATTTTAGAAGGCTTGGATCAATATGAATGGTAATTATTAAAATTTGAAATCTAGGGACTTCAAATAGAGGTCAAACATGGTTCAAGTTGAACCAAGAACAATATTTCAAATGGTGTATACCACCATTGGAGCTCGATCAAATGCCATTGATCAGACATAGTTATATAGTTAATTATTTTAATGGTGATGCACCATTACCATTAAATTTTAGAGGCATAATAAGGTTTTATTTAACCCAATATATTCCAGGAAAAATACTATGCAACTTGTAGATTTTTGTTGACATGATTACTATAGGAAAACCAATAATTGAGATTGGTTTTCAATCTATAGTAAATATATATTCAAGAGGGAGTATGTGAATATATAAACAAGATATGAAATATTGTATTATCTTCCAAAATCTCCACATCCTTGATAAATAGGTACTTACCACTGCTTAATGTTGACATGGTGTGGATCTATCCATATTCAAGGTATGAGGACTTTGTCCTTACAGTGAAAGCAAGTGGAAGGTGGTGTGGAAGATCAAAGAAAAGAGATATGGTTGTTAGAGAAGTATTCAATACTATTTATAACCATAAATACCTTTTATCCAATAGGCTTAGTCATGAATCATCATGCAAAACAAACCCTTGTCTTCTAGTGGATCTCTTAACCAATGAGAAAAGGTTAAAGACTATTCAAATAAATGTAGGATAGCTTGTTGAGGAAGGCTTAGTCCTATTGACTCAACAAGTGGTGGATAATTTAATAAAGGTGGTCAAGACTCTATTCAAGTGATTATACCTCATTTATTTATTTCTATACTCATTCTCTCTCTTCTCTCTCCATTCATCCTATATCACCACATTCTTTCCCATTTTGTAAAGCTTTCTCTCTCACTCTCTAATTTTAGATTCTCACAAGGAATATTTGATCTTGAAAATTAGGGGACTCTATAAGATATTTCAAACTATGCTCAGTTTTATTAGGCTAAACCCTATCAAAAAATTTTAAGAACTACCTCTTGATGCAATAAAAGAGTTTATTTACCTATCTCTTGATTTGGATATGTGTTGATTGATTTGCACATGATGGCATAGTGAAGGGAAATATTCCTCATACATTATCCTCCTTTCTGACCTCTTTTAGGTGTTTTAAGCTATTCTAGGTCTAGATTAGTGTTCTACTTAAACCTAGTCCATGGAATACTTATGCAATTAGCTACATTATGACGTTGTATGAGCTAGCATTATCTTCTACAGATTTAGTGTGGGTTCAAGCTTATGGGAGTTTCCCATTTTTACTTAGTGTATCAACTTTTATCCTTCTTAGAACCCATTTCCCCCATTTTAACCCTTTTCCATATAGTAGCATTAGTTTAGGTGATCCATGAATATGAATTCATCCTTCTCCAAAGTTTTAGCCCCACCATAGGTTACCCATAGCCAAGGGTTGTCCCAATATTGTGAATGGGAGTGGAGGAGCCTGAATAACTCTTCCAAAAAGGTGTAATCTCATGCCATAATAGTCTATATCATGGCTAGTGGGACTTACTACATTATAGATTGGTGAATCATTTTGATGTTCTCTTCATCCAATCATCCTTTAGTGGCAATTTTTTAATAATTAATGGTGACTCTAAGCATATATCAACTAGTTTAAGAACCCTAACTAAGTTCTTAATCATCATAATCTAGTATGTATAATCAACCATCTTTTGATCAGTATGCTTTCTTCTACCCTTACACATGACCAAGAATATAAATTAGGTTTGGATCAGAATTCCTAGCATGAATTTGATGAATTAGAACCTAAAGGTAGTATTGATGCCTTCATATTTGCATGGATGTGTGATCATGAAGTAGTTAAGATAAAAGTAGACTTTGATTAGACTACTGAAGGTCCATTATACATAAATGAGAAAGAGGAAAGTGGATAAAAGCTTGATAAAGATAGGTGTGATATTTTAGACCTTAGATGGTTAAGTCAACCCTCATTTGTGGTTGAATATCAAGATGAAATATTGAGTGAGGTTAATGAAAGAGATATCTCAAATGCTCGAGAGATGCATTTTGACGAACATACTAGTCAAAATTTTGAAGGGTTATGGTAGAGGTTCAATTCCATAGCCAAAGATTCATAATAGATTAAGGGACATGTCCTTATTCTAAGAACCTATGAGCATGTTTATCTAAGCATGATCAGTCCTAGTTTACACAAGGATAAGGGGGAAGGATATGGTCTTTTTGAACCATCAAGTGAACCAAGTGTAGTTTCTCCCAAGAGCCTAAGTGAAGTCTTCATGTAAAGCTTTCTCAAGGGTGATGAGAAACATCAAGAAATTTCTCCTAAAATATAACATGAACTAATCTTGGAAGACTTATAATATTATGTCTACATTAGAGACATATTTCTTCCATTTCATCCATTGGAGAGAACATCAAAAGGATTGGCCATCAAGAAGTTTGGTTCACCATTTCTAGTACATCCAAATCAAGGTATTTTTTATCTTGGTTTGTTACAAGTGAATGATACTCAAATTTTCCAATATGACCCAAGAGGGAGGTGTTTGTAAATTATTTTACAATATTATATATATTAGAGTATATTTCATTCTTTCCTCTAAGTGACTTTGTGCATATTTGTTTAGTAGGTTAGTTGTTATTTTTTACTCTTCTCCAAGTGACTACATGTTCTTGCCTTTTTTTCTTATTTATTTAGAAGAGAGTTATCCATATTTTGGTAGCTAATTTTTATCTTTAGATCAATATGTTGAACTAGAAAGGATACTCCATGTCTAATGGACTAGCCAAGATAAAAGGTCTAGGTTCTCAAGCATAAAGAACAAACTTCCCTATGAGTCACCAAATATGTTTTCCAAATTTAATCCATATACAAAGATTCTACCTAGATAGATCAACTTAGTATAGTTCCTAATTGACTATATGATCAAATTACTTGAGCAAGTGAAGAAGATGGACTAGAACATCATTAAACATCATGAAAAAATAGATAGGTTAGTCTAGTTTCACACTTCATAAATTCACTTAGGAGGCATCTTGGAGCTAAAGCATTACATGGACATGAGGTTATTCATGCCTTCAACATTCTCTACAAATTTCATGACTTGATGAGTTGTCTATCTCAAGTTACAAGTGTTTGAAGTTAAACAAGCAAAATGAGATAGGCATGGAGATGTAAAGCTTAAATCATGGAAAGTATCCATTTGGATTTAAAAATCCTTGACAAGCTTTAGGTTTAACATAGATATAAAAAGTGTCAATATAATGGAAGCTCTAATCAAATCTAATGGCATGCAGGCAAGGACAATGTCAGTGGGTCCAAATAGATCTATGATGCATGTTTAATCATGTAATCAAAGATCAATATTGAGCATCAATTCAAAAGGTTAATGTATCCAAATATGAATGCATGGTTAACAATTGATAATATCTCGGGTGCTAATATGAAGATTTAACATTATATGGGTGAGGATAGTATTAGTGGGCCCAAACAAATCAATGGTACATGATCCATTATACCAAAGCATATCAATGATGAGTGAAAGGTCAACTAGTCAACAAATCTCAAGAATGAATGACATGCTACCAAGTGTCATGACCATATAAACTATTAGGTAAATCAATAGTATACATTTAATCCATGAAAATGAATATTGATAGTGTGTTTAATGTTAATAATTCAATGAGCTTAGGATGCATATGAGGCCACCATGTCGCACAAGTGAAGAACTAGATAGGGAAGAATACATGAACTATGGGAGAAATAAGGAGCTAATAATTACAACAATTTAAGAAGGCCCAAATCAAGATCAATGGTTGTTATTAAAATTTTAAGTACAGGGACATAAAATAGAGTTTAAACATGATTTAGGTCAAACTAAGAGTATTATTTCAAAGGGCATGTACCACCATTAGAGCTCAGTCGAATGCCATTAAGTAGATATAATTATATAATCAAGGTTGTTAATGGTAATGCTCCATTTCCATTAAAGTTTAGAGGCATAATGAGGTTTTCTTGAACCTAATGTTTTCCAAGAATAAGACTATGCAACATGTACATTTTCATTGACATGATTACTATAGGAAAACCAATAAATGAGATTGGTTTTCACTCCATAGTAAATCTATATTCAAGATGGAGTATGTGCAGATATAAAAAATATATGGAAGAGTATCTTATCTTCCAAAATTGCCACATCCTTGACAAGTAGATAATTATTACCACTCAACGTAGACATGGCATGGATCTATGCAAATTCAAGGTATGAGGACTTTGTCCTTACAATGAAATCAAGTGGAAGGTGGCATGGAAGATTAAAGCAAAGAGATCTGGTGGTTATAGAAGTAGTCAAATCATTCAATATTGTTCAAAACCATAAAGATATTTTTTCCAATAGACTTAGACATGACTCATCATGTAAAACATATCCTTATCTTCTATTGTATCTCTCAACTAATTAGAAAATCTTGAAGACTATTGGGATAAATGTAAGCTAGATTGTTGAAGAAGGATTAGTTCTATTGACTCAACAAGTAGTGTATAATTCTAGAAAGGTAGTTGGGACTCTATCCAAGTGATTAGACCTTATTTAATTATATTTATGCTCATTTTCCCTCTTCATTTTCCCTATTTCCTATATCACCCCATTCTTTCCCATTTTGTAAATCTCTCTCTCTCTCTCTCTCTCTCTCTCTCTCTCTCTCTCTCTCTCTCTCTCTCTCTCTCTCTCTCTCTCTCTCTCTCTCTCTCTCTCTCTCTCTCTCTCTCTCTCTCTCTCTCTCTCTCTCAATTTTAGACTCCCGTAAAGACTCTTTAATCTTGAAGAGTAGGGGACTCTCTAAGATATTGAAAAATATGCTCATCTTGATTAGGATAAACCCTATCAAACATTTATAAGAACTACCTCTTGGTGTAATAAAATGCATTCTTTACCTATCTCTTCCCTTGGATATATGTTTAGTGAGTTGTGCATGATGGTATAGTTAATGAAAATCTTCCTCATCCATTTTCCTTCTTTCTAGCCTCCTTTAGGGTGTGTTGGCCATTTTTTGACCACATACAAAATTTTCCTAGATGTAATGCCATGTCCTAAAGATTTATGACAAATTGTTCTACAAATTAAAGGAACATAATCCTAAGTAGGTTTTCATGGTGTCCACAATAGTTTCATGAATATATAAACAAGCCAAAAGCTAAGTGCAAAACCTTTGTTTTGTTAAGTCCTTGGAAAAAAATTTGGATTTATTTGGCTATGTTATTTCTTTTGAACCTTATTTTGGGCTAAAATCACTAATATTTCCCTTAGATAAATTGTTTCAGCTTTTCATTAAGTATCATGAATCATTTCAAAAAAACTATCTAAAACAAAAGTCCTAAAGACAAAGGATAACTCTCTTGGACAAAAATCCCACAATAATATGAGCATGTAAAAATCACAAATAATTGCATGTTTCATAAAAATGTAAGGTTTAATTATTTTGGGGAAATTATTTAAGAAATTTTGTCTAAAACAATTATCCTGACAAAGATGTGAAGCCAAATTATTTTGGAAAAAGTGCCCTTGACAAAATTATAAATGGCATTTCTTTGGGAAAATGGACCATTGAAAAAGTTCTAAAGGGTATTTCTTTGGTAAAATGGACCCAAAAAAAATATCAAAGGGTATTTATTTGATAAAAGTGGTCCAAAGGTAGAAAACTAGAAGGATCATTTTTTAGTAAGGTGGCCAAGACACTTTTCCCAAAGGGTCATTTCTTTGTGAAAGTGTGCTAGACAAAGTCCTGAAGGGTCTTTTTTAAACAAAAGTGTCCTAAGGAAAAACCCTAAAGGGTTACTACCATAGCAAAGTGTCCTAGAATTTTTTTTGAAGAAAATGGCTTGGAGAAATTGATGGTGACTACACAAATGTCAAATTCTAACCCTTAAAATAACCATTTGAATTTTAAAATCCTTAGACATTTACATAGATGTCAAATTTGGGCCTCATGAAATAACTGTTGGAATTTAATAACCATCTAAGGGTCCCCAACTAAATGTGGGATTGATAAGTGTTCAAATCTTAAGAACCTATATCAAATCTAATGAAGCATGTTTGAGCATAAAATGGTAGATCAACGACATGGGAATAGAGTCAAATAGTAAATGAGATGAAGAGATACCATGTGGTATAAGCATTGGATTAAATAGATAGATATTAGATCTTGAATAAAGTAATGTGACTACCTAGTGGCACTAGTGAGGATAGAGTTGATAAGTCAAGGATAGATCAATGGCTTGTGGCCATTCATACGAATAAAGATCAATGGTGTGAGAGGATTTAGTAATGCCAGGTTAGATAATCAATGACAAATGAAGGAGGGATTGATCCTGGGACACTTTTTTATCGGGGTCAGTGAATCATGTTTGACTAAAGTATAAAAATACAAAGGATCTAAGCCCAAACATGATCTAGGTTGGACTAAGAGTAGATATTTTAAGATCAAATGACACCATTAAAAATTTGTAGGGACAAAATAGGTCATTTTAAACCTAACATAAATCAAGATGGGATACTAATTATTCATATGATATAGACATGTCCAAGTGGATGTATCAACCATCCATAAAAACTAATAAACAAATTGGTTTTCAATCTATAATACTACTTTCACATTTCAAAGCAAAGGCAGATGTGTGAAATTAATGGAGGAAGATCCTGAGCCATATCTTCAACAAGTAAACACCCAAAAGAAGATGTTTCCATGGCTCTGTTAGATTCATAAGCATGATGATCTTATCATTCAATAAATAGGACATTAATAGATAGGATCTTAAGGTATTACTAGAATAGTTGAATGCATAAGCAACTACTAGACATCACAATGTACATTCACACCACTCTCTAATCTTGTTATGGAAATATTCCACCTCACCATGCATATGTAAGGTTTTTACTATGATTTCTATGATTGATTTGTCAAAATAAATTTAGAAAGCATGTCTACAACACTGCAAAATAATTAAAAGTTGTACCTATCACCCCAAGCTATGCATTAATTTTAAAATAGGCTTATTCTCTATAAAATCCTACATTTCTATTATAAAAAGGGGTTAACACATTTTTAAAACCTTACGCTACTAAAATTTCCCTCTATGAGCACTTTTATTGGCTAGACCTTACATGTTAATGAGAATTAAGTTCACCTCCTTTTATTATTCTAATGATTTATTTGTGTTTATTGATTGTTGTCTATGTGTAATGTTCACCCTTGTCATTTTTAATTCATCCCTATCACCTCTTCATTTAAATTATAACTCACTTGTAGGTCATATCATGTGTGCACCAAGGTCTATGTAGGCTTTGTCTATCGATAATCTTCATCCCTATCAATGTTGCATTACATTCATGTACGTCTATATGAAATACTTATGCATGTAGAGTGACTTGGCAGAATTTGTGTGATATTATGTTATTCTCAAGAGTTTGCATTGTATTTATATTAGTAGGAGTGCTCACTCTATTTTGGGAATATCACATTTACCTTTCAGCATATATTACACTCTCCCTCCCTTTTCCTCTCAAAGATCCTAGCTTTAGATTAGTGGTAGTTTACCTTTTTGCTCTTTAGTCCTGCACATTGGTCTTAGACCAGGTGAATTTAGAATAGAAAGAATTTGGATTACTTTAGAGGATCATCCTAAGGAGCACAAGGGTCTCACATCTTGATAACATTCCCATCATTATGACAAGATGATTGATACTCGTGAATATAGCTATAGGATAATACTTCCACACCCAATGCCTTAAACCTTTGTCCCCCATGTAAGGCCTTCATGCTTATCACCCTACTATCAAAATTCCCCATGTCATAGAGTATCCATGGGCCCACATTTCAAACTAAAAGAATTTTTATCATGCCTGATGGGACCAATAGTTGAATAAGGATATAAGGAATTGGTACTATCTTTAGCTAATGAGTGTAGTAGACATAAAGTAAGATCACTTGGTGACTCTAAGCATCTTTGGTTTGTAATGATCATCCCATTACCTACATTCCAAGAGGGAAAAGATCATCAACAAAAGGAATTTATTTCCCTTTCATGGAGGTTATAGCACCATCCAAAGAAAGGAGAGTAAGAGAATATTCCTCCCTTATTAAGAGGCACAACGTAAGCTAGTCTCCACCAAGAGCCTAGTCTACACTCCCATCCAGAAGGTTCTATTCTAGGTGAGGTCTATTTCTAGTTCCATTCACAATGATTCTAGCGAATCAAGTGTTTGTACCCTTAAATAGAGGTAATCCATTATTTCTCATGTAGTATGATGACATTCTGATGGCAGCCCTCAAAAGTTTATCATATTTCATGGGGAAAAATTCAACCTCCCCAATGGAGCATATTCAAGATATTGTGAATATCTACTCAGTGTACCATGTGACTCAAAATAATGTCATAGTCAGACTGCTTACTTCCTCACTCAAAGTAAAATCCCTTTAGTGGTACCAAGGCTTGATACCAAACTCTATTCACAACAGGGATGAACTTGATGGAAAATTATGCAAGTAGTTTAAGGATCAAAGTGATCACTTATCCTTGATAGAGTAACCCATGACCATAAAGAGATCCCTATATGAGATGATGATCAATTTCAATTTTATATTTTAAAGGGTCTAAGATAGAATCCTAGATTTATGTAATCCATCTCCTAACACTACATTTCTATAATTTATAAAATATCTTAACAGTGATATAGTGGTGATGATTCAGTCCATGGGAGGCATGGTCCTTCTTGATTCTTACAAAGTTATGGTGCATGTAAAAAATTATTTAATTCAAATAGGAAATATTTTTCCTAAACCCCTTATGCCTATATTTATAGAACCTCCTTTTAACCTAGTAGTTATATAACCTATGTTAATTCCTATCCCTACTATAGTAAGCCCACCTACTTCATCTACCACCTTTCCTAGTGAATTGCACGAGATAAAAATATTATTACAAAATTTTGGGAATGAACTAGTTGCCTTCAAAAAGAAGCCAACAAAATATCCTACACAATATCAACCTTTCACTCAGCAATACTAGACACATAGACCTCTATACCAAGGTGGCCTACAAAAGCAAAATCAGCTCACATCTAATAAAATATATTATGCATAGAAGTTTGATGTTTCCATTACTTATAAATTCCTTATCCCTGTATACAATAATATAACATAGGATTATAAATGTTGCTTCCCATGTAACCAACTACATAACTAATCCATATGCATAAATGAGATTATTAACCAAGCACCCATAGTGCATAACATGCCTCCATAAGAGAAAATGAGTAATATAGCTCTGCATGAGGAAGGAACTAAGGTACCAGTCCAAACACAAGATGGGTCTATTTTTCTTAATTGGTAAGAGGAGGATTTTAACTATGTGAATCAATGTAGTGAACCTATTGGAGGGATCACTCTAGTTGATTTAATACAATATTTAAAATAATATCTATGGAAGAATTCATACCCACTATAGTGCCCCTACCATCAATCCTCAAGTCAATTACATAGGTATGCCAACCAAGTCACCCATATAGCCATTACTCCCAGGGAAGGCTGAACCAAAAGAAAGACCATCTCAAGTTGGTGTACCAATGCCAAAATATGCCATTGCTCCTAAGACATAACTAAAATGATCTTAGGTTCCTTTCAACATAGTAGACTAGATGAAGAAAATGAACCTCAATTTCATAATGTGGGGTGTGCTTACTATTCCATCCCAATGAAGTCTAGTATAGGATGCACTAAAAGGTTTTTAGGAGTGTTAGATACCCCAACTATCACCTATTATCTCTATAAGCTTGTGCTAGCCAAAATAAGAAGCACAATTATATAATAACAACAAGCCACCCCCATTCTATATTTAATTAATCATAGGTTATCACCTATTTCATAATTAAATGATTGACTCAACCACAAATATCTTGGTAATGCCCAAAAAGATCATGGATATACTAAAAATTACATATTCCCCTATTCTAAAAGGAGTGATCCATATTGATGGCATGATGGTCAAATCTAAAGGTATAAACAAGTATTTAAATCTAATGTTTCATGCATGCCCAAGCATTTATATTGTGTAGTATATTGTAGTCATCAACCTACCCCCTTACTTCACCATTTGCCTCTCTCAAGACTTCATGATAAAGGTGGGTGGATATATATCTTTAGATTGGTCAGATATACTATTGAGAACTAGGTATGAGACCAAAGTGACCATCAAGGTAAAACCTATCTTCAAAAGTCACATAGATCCATACCCTCCCAACCCAATCAATAAAAATTACATCATGTTTGACCAAGAGGAGAATTTGATTCTCCATGAATCTACAACACTACTGGAAGAAACCCCAAACAATCTACTAGATGAATGGGCATGCAAGCATTTTGAGTGTGACCAATATGATAATACAAAAACAAGGTTGGACACATATTACATCATGAAATAAAATGCCATGTTGATTGAGCTTATGAAGGCACACAAAAACCCTAAAGGTATGTGGTAGTTATACTTTAATGGCTCATGGAGTAGGAATTATGTAGGAGTTGATGTCATGCTAGTCTCCCACTAAAAGTAAAAATACTTCCATGCCTTTAGACTAAAATTCACTTACACTAACAATGATATCGAGTATGAGGCACTAATTAAGAGCCTCCATCTCACACCAAAGAAATGAATCAAGGCACTACAAGCTTTGGGTGACAGTGAGCTAGTTATAAACCAAGTTAGCATGAAGCATGACTAAAAATAGCTTAATGAAACCCTGTAAGCATAGAGTGTGGGATATAATAGAATTATTTGATGCATTCAACATCATTTAATTACCATGAGAATAGAATGTTCATGCAGATAGGCTTGAAACTATAGGTGTGTAGTATGACATTTCATAAAACATAATGAAAAAACTTGAATAACTTGTTAAGATCATAATTACACCATCAGTTCCTAAAAACAAAAATAATTGGAAAGAGTTCAAAATTGATGAGTAGAACATAAATTTTATACATGATGAGGCATAATTTTGTGCTATAAATTAGGCTTGGATACAAACTCAATACATGGATCACATTGTGTAATTGAAGGGGAATGAGTTACCAAGAGGGTTGGTCACCCTAAAAATTATTTTCAATTCTATTAACCAATTTAGATGAGAAAAGCATAGTATGATGGCCAAAGATAATATCTCTGCACCTATGGTCATTTTAGAAGGTAAAGATCTTAAAAATGGTAAAGTATGATCCCCACTAAGTTGAAAGATTAATTAAAATTAGTAATAAATATGATTATCTATTCACATGGGGATACAAAGATCTTAGAGGCTTTGATATTGGATTAGCATAGCACACAATTAAACTCCATCCAAATGTACAACCCATGAATAAAAAGTAGAGACATGTTAATCCAAAGTTGGATACATTGATGTGTAAGGAGATTTCCAATATCATTAAGGATAGTATAATATTTATAATAAAACATTACTCATGGGTCACCAACCTGGTATTGGTATGAAAGAAGAGTGAGAAGTTATGACTTTTCATGGACTTTAGGGACTTGAATAAGGATTCCATCAAATATCACTACCCTCTCCCACCAATGGATCAAATCTTGTAAATAGTTGTAGGCATAGAAAGATTTTCATTATTGGATGGTTACTCAGGTTATAACCAGATCCATGTACAAGAGTGTGAACATTACAATACCATGTTCACCACTAAGTGGGAAACCTTTGCATACCAATGCATGTTGTTTAGTTTGGAAAACATAGGTATAACCTTCTAGAGAGCCATGGATATGGCATTCAAGGAGTTCATAAAATCATCTTGGTTTACCTTGATGACATAACTATTTTCTCCAAATATACTAAGGACCATTTGGATCACTTGGATTAAGTATTTCATAAGTGTCGTGTCTTAGAAATATTTTCATTAATGTCAAAGATCTAGCATTGGTGATAAAGGCCCCATAGTATTTATTATCTAAATGTGTTTTAAATGTTCATATTTTGGCTATAATGTGTTGATATTTATTTAATATTAATGAATATATTTTTGGTTGCATAAAAGTAAAAAGAGGGCCCATGGAGAAGTCAAAGAGTCACAGGGTAAAGACAAAAGAGGAATGGGATGCATTTTCCCATGTAAAGTCATCTTCATAAATTCCAAGAGTCAGCAAGTGAAGACAAAAGAGGGTATGGCACATTTTTCCATGAAGAGTCACCTTAAGGAATTTGAAAGGTCACCAAGTTAAAGACAAAAGAGGAAAGGATGCATTTTCTTATGAAGAGTTACCATGTGACTTTTTAAATACAAGGATTCAAAGGGTTGTGAAAATTTGGAACCATTTTCCATGAGGAGTGAAGAGTCACAAAGGGTGAATATCAAAGGTCATTTGGAAAGATATAAATAAAGGCTTGGGAATCCATTTGTACTATGCAAGAGAGTGCATGGTTTTTAATTGTTTTATATAAGAAAAGAGGTGAGAATAGAAAGAGATATTATAGAGTTATATCATTTTTTGAGAAAGCAACATTAAGAGATAGTTGTGTTTTATACACAAAATGGGTTGGTGCTCCTATGAGTTGGTACTCACAAATATTGTTAGGTTGTGGAGCTAAAAGCTTCACTAATGCAGACACGGAGGAGGGTGCAGAAGAGTTGCTGAGTGTCAGAGACACCAGCGTCGGTCAGGCCAACCAACGTCGACAGGATATGGCAGGAGAGCAACCAGCATCGATCAAGAATCAGCCGGCGTCGGCGACCCCCAGGTGGAGAGGGACCGGTGTCGGTCGCCTGTGTGGTTCAACTGTGAGTTTATTACAGGCTATTGGTTGATGAACCAAGTGTTTGCATGCTTACTGGTAATTATAGACTAAGAGTTGCGGATCTAATTATTGTACTAGGAGTCTAATTATTGTTTGGATGAGTTCTATATAATAGACTCATGGTTGTATTGTAAAAATGTTCTAGTTTGAGTTGAGCAAAGCTAGCTCCTTTTATGTGTGAGGTGAGCAAGGGTGTTCCTCCTAGTTCCACAGTAGTACCGGGTGTGTTGGTGCTGGATTGGAGAGTCAGCTGGATTCTTCATGGATGTAGGATCTTGGTCATCAGGTGAGCATGGATTATAGGAGATCTACATGGTAAGTAAGATCGTTGATCTGCAGGTGTGTGTGTGTGTGTGCAAGGTCAAGGTTCACAGGTGTGCAGAACCATTATTGATTTGTAGGTTGGAGATCAGATAAGACAGCAACACAACAGGGAGCAGGATCAGGCAGGATATACTTGGAGTACGGTGTGTACTCATTGGTATGTACATGGAGTACATGGAGAGCTAAGAGGAAGGCAAGGCAGTTCCTTCCATAAGTATGGTCTGTTGAATTGCAGGTTGTTGTAGGTTCATGGGAGATCTACAAGTGTAAGAGTTATTAATACAAGTTGTGTATTGTCTCTCATATTCTGTGTTATTCTGAATTCTAGTTACTTGTTGATTCTGGTTATTTTCACATATTAAGTTGCTTGAATTTGGTAATCAATTGTGTGCTTCTGGGTTGGTCATATTCCCAACAAGTGGTATCAGAGCTAAGGTTGCAGGAAGCAGGTTTTGTGTTTTGGTTACAGGGCACTCTCAGGGGTTTCTGATTGAGTGGGAGTAGAGTAACGGTAGATCAAAGTAAGCTAAGGATGGAGGAGTTGAAAAGCACAGATGGTTACTTAAGGTCCCATGGAAAGAAAGAGCAAGTAAAAGAAGATTGTTGGTTGGTAGCAGATCAGCATGAAGAAACTGAAGATACAGATGTAGTAGGTGTTGTTGCATAGGATGTGTTTGCAGGTTTCTTAGATAAAGTTGAATCTTGGATAAAAGATTCGGTTGCCTCTTTCCATGCAGCCCCAGGTAGAGGAGCTGGTGAGCCTTGCCAAAGAATTGGCAAAGGGGAAGTGAAGCTGAAATTGTAGGCGGCCAACACATAGGTGTTGATGAAGGTCATGCAGGTCCCAGGTTTGGAGATATGGCTAATTTCTTCAGAAAGATTGGGTGATGAGAGATGCACAAGAACTCTCATAGCGGGTGCACTTGAATTAGCTGGTGGTAAGAAAATAGGGATTCTTTATCTACTTGTTTATATTACTGATTCTTCTTCTATTGTGGAGACGTGGCTTCGTAGGCTTGGTCACATGAGCAGGAAGGAGATGCATGTTCTTAAGCGGAAGACAGATGTATTTGACAAGCTTAAGAACTGGAAAGCCTTGGTGTTCTTGGAGGAGATGGTGGACAGAAATCAGTGGATGGTGCTGGATACTTCTGAGGAGAGCAGTTTGGACATGGGTTTTGATTCAAAGGAGCTCAGGGGTAAAAAGTCATCACTCACAAGAAACACAGGTACCGGCATCGGCAAGAAAACTGACGTCGACAGTATGTAAGACCGATGTCGGTCACGAGGACCGACGTCAGCAACAGGAGGACACCAACATCGGCAGGTTGGTAGTCAGGGACAGACGCATGGAAACTGACATCGATCAGATGCAGACTGTGGAGTGACCAAGGTCGGTCACTGTAACGGATTTTGGGTGGACAGCATGCTGTCAAGGAGTCTCAAACACCCATATGGAGGATTGAAGACGTAAGTAGGCCCTCAAATTTGTTGTTCCTCTTCTTTATACTCATTGCTGATTGTAGAGCAGGAAGGATCTAGGAAATAGGTGGGAGCATGGCAGGGATATGATGCAAAACCAAATGAAAGTTGTGGTAGGGTTGCCAGCTAGTGCGAAAGCACAGAGATGAATGGATTCCTTAGTTGAAGAATAGAGAGAGCAGATACGTGAGATGGAAGACCAGGCATATGGTCTTGAGGTAGCTATAGGATAGTGGTACAGGTTTTGATAGGTGGAGGATGAAGCATGGCTTCAGTCAATGTCAGGGTAACTACTGTGGTTTGACTTACCAGGGGGATGGTGATTGCAACATCATTCTATTACTGTATGTGGATGGTATGCTAGCTAGCATGTTTGTACATACAGGGTTTTGTTGAGCTAAGGGTAAGATTAGTTTAGTGGCATGTCATGAGGAGTTTGGAGCAGTGGAATTCTTTGACATGGGAGGCATGGAGATCATAGATAGATTTTGTCTCTAGTGGGAGCTGATGTGAATCAAGTGTTGGCAAGGTTCAGGATGTAGAGCTAGAGCACACTAAGGGCTGGACAGGTATAGTGTCTAAAATCACATGAGGTTTGGTATAGACCTGAGTATTCCCATGTAGTGGGAGCTATCAGAGAGTTAGGAGCCAATTCGGGGAAGTGGGTTCTCAGGGACTTGAGAGGGACCAGCAGTAGGTATACATGCAGGGTCAGGACTTAACTACATGTGTTTGTAGGTTCGGATGTGGTAGGGTACTCAGATGACAAGAGGTACACCATGGGATGTGTGGTGGGTTGTCTTCAGGATTGATCTTGAAGAGGGATACAAACCAGGAAATAGATTAGATGGAGTACAGGTATAGGTACAGTGCAGCTATTTATCTCCAAGTGGGAGATTGTTAGGTTGTGGAGCTAAAAGCTTCACTGATGCAGACACGGAGGAGGGTGCAAAAGAGTTGCTGAGTGTTAGAGACACCGGCATCGCTCAGGCCAACTGATGTTAGCAGGATATGGCAGGAGAGCAACCGGTGTCGGTCAGGAATTGGCCAGCGTCGGTGACCCCCAGGTGGACAGGGACCGGCGTTGGTTGCCTGTGTGGTTCAACTACAAGTTTATTATGGGTAGTTGGTTGATGAACCAAGTGTTTACACTCTTAGTGCTAATTATAGACTAAGAGATGTGGATCTAATTATTGTACTAGGAGTCTAATTATTGTTTGGATGAGTTCTATATAATAGACTCATGGTTGTATTGTAAAAGTGTTCTAGTTTGAGTTGAGAAAAGCTAGTTCCTTCTGTGTGTGAGGTGAGCAAGGGTGTTCCTCCTAGTTCCATAGCAGTACCAGGTGTGTTACTGCTGGATTGGAAAGTCAGCTGGATTCTTCATGGATGTAGGATCTTGGTCATCAGGTGAGCATGGCTTATAGGAGATCTACATGGTAAGTAAGATCGTTGATCTGCAGGTGTGTGTGTGTGTGTGCAAGGTCAAGGTTCACAGGTGTGCAGAACCATTATTGATCTATAGGTTGGAGATTAGATAGGATAGCAACACAATAGGGAGCAGGATCATGTAGGATCTACTTGGAGTACGGTGTGTACTCATTGGTATGTACGTGGAGTACATGGAGAGCTAAGAGGAAGGCAAGGTAGTTCCTTCCATAAGTATGGTCTGTTGAATTGCAGGTTGTTACAGGTTCATGGGAGATCTACTTGAAGTACTTTGAGTACTTGTGGAGTGCGTGGAGCACTTATGGAGTATGTGGAGCATAGGTGTAAGGTGAACACCAACTCTGTGTTTGAGTTGGGTGTTGGGACCTAGTAGAGAGAGCTTTGAGGAGAGAATTACTGTTCACTTGAGGTGTGGGAAACCTCTGAAGAGGTGGTGGAGAAGAAGTGGCATCTTCTTTATTGTATTCTTTTCTGTAAGAGTTATTAATACAAGTTGTGTATTGTCTCTCATATTCTGTCTTATTCTAAATTCTAGTTGTTGATTTTGGTTATTTCTGCATATTAAGTTGCTTGAATTTGGTAATCAATTGTGTGCTTCCAGGTTGGTCATATTCCCAACAAATATTTGCAAGGGGTTGGTGCTCATGTGGGTTGGTGCTCACAAATATTTGTTGTGTTTGTGCTCAAAAAAGGGGTTAGTTCTCCTTCAAGTTGGTGCCTGTGAACTTTGTAATTTGAGTTGGTGATCTTTCATAAACTTGAGATTGTTCTACATGGTTTTTCTAACTTTGGGTTTCAATGTAAAAATATGGTGTCTCTCTCTCTCTTTTGTGGTGCATATTATTTTAGTTTTATTACATATCTTGAATGTATGGTTAAGTGGATTTTAATTAAGTAAAAGATTTATAATATATATGATATACTAATTCACCCCTCCTCAATATATATCATGCTTAACATTATGAGTTTAAAATATTTTTGAACCCCAACAAATGCATCTTCATAGTTTATAAGGGTGGCCTCCTTGGGAATATTATTTCAAAAGGAGGACTCATGATTGATCTAGAGTGACTAAAGTCTATCTCATCCCTCATTCTCTTGAGCCACAAGAAAAGTATCCAAAACTTTTTGGGGAGAATAAACTTTGTGATAAGGTTTGTTCCTAGTTTTACTATCCTAGTCAAGCCCCTCACAATGATGTTAAATAAGAACATTACATTTAGTTGGACATGTAAGGGCAAGGAAATTTTTGAAGCCATTAAGTGTGCCATCACATAATCACCCATTTTGATCAACCTAGATTATAGGAAGGATTTTATCCTTAATGCATTTAGTGGAGCTAATGACATCTCAAGCATCCTAACATAGAAAAATAAAGAGAACCTACATCATCTAATTGCCTTTTTTTATCTAGGCACTAAAGGATTATGAGATGTGTTATAGCTTTGTTTAAAATCACACCCTCATAGGTATGATATCATTGAATAAATTTAGGCATGTTCTCTCCAAAAAAAACTTTCAACTCATGGTGGTGCACACAAGCATTAAGGAGTTCCTTCTTATTAGGGACATTAGTGAGAAATGAGTTGGCTAGATCACCAAGGTGATGGAATATGACATAGAGATCTAGGTCACCAAGATAGTATGAGGAAAATGATTCTATGAGTAATTCACTAAAGTATAATAACTTGAATATGGTGTATTCCTAGTATCACATAAGGAGAAATGCACAAACTTAAAGGTCATGATCGACTGGGTATAGGATATGAAGACCTTCCTTCAACACAACATATACCCTCTAACCTCTATAAAGCTAAGTGTAGGCATTTTATACTATAGTCCATTCCCTATGTGCTCATAGAGGGTAAAATTTTCCAAAAATATCTCAATGGAGTCCTTTTGAGGTGCGTGGAGCAACAGTAAGTAAAAAAAATTCTTCAAGAGTTACATGATGGCCCTATGAGAGGCCATTATTTATCTAAGACCACTATCATGAAGATCATATGAGATAGCTATTATTGGCGAACTCTATTAAAAAATGTGCATGAATATATGTGAAATTACAAGAAATGTACCTTCCTCATAAGAAATAAAGTCTTGCAGCCTTACCACTACACCTAATTCAAGTTGATCAACCCTTTACAAAGTGGGGCCTAGATTTCATAGGCATGATTAACCCACCATCAAGAAATGCACACAAATGTATTCTTATGGCCAGAGACTATTTCACAAGGTGGATAGAAGTGGTTGCACTAAAGGAGGCAAATGACACATCCATCCTAAATTTTTACGAAGGCATTTGAATGAGATTTAGAATCCCTACCACTATTATCTTAGATAATTTGATGGCCTTCCTTGGAACTAAAATTAGTGAATGGGTTATCAAACACAATATCTATCTAAATATATCATCAAATTATTACCCTTAGGGTAATGGTGTAGCCATGTCTAATAATAAGAACATGATTCACATCATAAAGAGGACTTTGGAGGATAATCAACAAGTTTGGCATACTAAGCATAGAACTACTCTTTAGGTTGATCATATCATGCCTAAGAAGGTGCTAGGAAAATTGCATTTCATGCTAGTTTATGGAAGGGAAGCTAGATTACTAGCATCCCTTAAGTTGCCTTTAATGGAAATCTCACATTAGTTGGAGCTGTTTGAGAGTGATCCCTTTAAAGTAAGACTAGCTAAGCTAATGAAGCTTGAAGAAACTAGAAAACAAGTTATGCATGCCATGGAATTCTAATAGGTGTAAACTAAAAAGATCTTTGATAAGAATGCTAGTGATAGGAGTTTCCAATAGGGAGACTTAGTGCTCAAATTGGATACGGATAGAGTGAAATCTAGAAGGCACACTAAGTTCAATGTAATATGGAATGGTCCATTTACCATCACTAGTTTCAAGCCATATAATGCCTTCCAACTTGTCAAAATGGATAGAGAGGAGTGACTAATCCCAATCAATGTAATTCATCTCAAACACTATCTCTATTAATATTTTTTTACATCTATAAATAATTAGGTTAGATGTTTTCATTTCCCTAAAGTTTACTTTATACTCCCTTGTTTTTAGAGTAGTTTCAATTCCTCTAAGTACCCATACACAATGTTTTCTTAGCTTAAGTCTTTCCCTCTAAGCACCTTCAACATAGTTCTTATTTTGTCAAGTGAATCTTAATTCATTTCAAAGCCAAAGGTATGTATCTGGCATGTTTGCAAGAGAAATAATCAAAATGTCCAAAGACTCCATGCCTAATGGATTGCTCATGGTTTGGGTTCTAAATCATAGCAGGCATGCTTTCCTAAGAGTCACTAGAAATGTTGGCCATTTTTGGTCCACATACAAAATTTACCTAAATGCAATACCATGTCCTAAATATTTCTTAATAATAGGTCTATAGAGCAAAGGAATAGGTTCTTGAGTAGGTTTTCATGGTGTCTACAAAAATTTCATGAACAAATCAACAAGCCTACAAGTCAAAATCTAAGTGCAAAACCTTTGTTTTGATAAGTCCTTAATAGGATTTTTTTTGGGATTTATTTGGCTAAGTTATTTATTTTCAACCTTATTTTGGGCTAAAAGTTCTAATATTTCCCTTGGACAAATTTTTTCAACTTCTATTAAGTATCGAGAATCATTTCAAACATTTTGTCTAAAATAAAATTCTTGAAGATAAAGGATAACTCTCTCAGAAAAAAATCTCACAAAAATATGCCCACATAAAAAGCCTAAAATAATTGCATGTTTCAAAACAATTCAAGGTTTAATTGTTTTAAGGAAATTGCTTTAAACATTTTGTCTAAAAAACTTATCTTAACAAAGATCCAAAGCAGAATTCATTCAAAAAAAGTGTCCTAAACAAAGTTTTAAATGCCATTTCATTGAGAAAATGGATCGATGAATTTTTTTTGAAGGGCATTTCTTCATGAAAATATACCTAATAAAAATCCTAAAGGGTATTTATTTGAGAAGGTGGTCCAAAGGAAAAAAAACCCCCAAGGATCATTTTTCAACAAGGTGGCCAAGACACTTTTCCCAAAAGGTCATTTCTTTGGGAAAGTGTCATAAAGAAAGTCTTGAAGGGTCTTTTTTCAAGAAAAGTATCCTAAGGAAAAAACCTAAATGATCACTCCCATAGTAAAGTGTCCTAGACAAATGTTTGAAGGAAATGGCTCAAGGAAATATATGGTAACTATGTAAACATCAAATTCTAGCCCCTTTAAGTAGTTATTTGAATTTGAAAATCCTTGGACATTTTCATAGATGTTAAAGTTCGGCCTCACAAAATTGTAGACACCTAAATCTAGCCACTCATAACCTCTAATCAAGATTTTGACAAATTTCAACTCAAAATGCATAATTTGGCTTAAAAACACTAAAACATGCTAAATGATGTGAAATTAACATATTCAAGTACCAATTTCATCTAGATTATCACTAAAAGGGGAAATACAATTTGTGGTCCAAATAACTTTGATCAAATCATTCTGAGTTAAAATGCCAATTTTGTACCTAGGTGAACTAGATTGCTCTTTCTTATCAAATCTCTTACACAAGACGTATTCTCCTTCATTATTTTTTTTTTGACAACATCTTGAATGGGATAACAAACCCAATGCATCTGATATTGCCTTCCAATTCCAATCTAGTTGAATTTTTGACCAATAACAAGGCATTCTAATAAATTTGAGTAATTTGTGCACAAAGTGCTTAAGCATGCTTAAGAGATAATTAAACAAAATTAAATCCTAATCTAATTCCATGGAAACTTGTTGAATACTTGTTTTTAGAAATGAATATTAAATATCTGCATCATCAAGTGACATCATTTCTTAGGAAGACATCCCTGGGCCATAAATACCATAAATATCAAGATTCATGCCATCCATCCCTCATCAATGCCTTCTATGATGCCCTCCATGCCTCTTTATTTCCCATTATTCCCATATCATGATGAGGATAATTACACAATACATTCTAAAAATTAAATTAATCTTCAACCACACATCTCAATCTTAGGATGGATAGTTTAGGTTGATTCTAGACATTTGTAAAAATCTATAAATAGGAGGCCTCACAACATCATTTCTATGTCTTGATTATGCAAAGTTATAATGCATAAATGGTTCCAAAATATTTAAGAAACTAGTGTTACCATGCCAAATTGATTCCAAGCCAAGCCAAGCCACAAGCCAAAGGTGCCAAGGAGATATGGAGGTAGTCAAGCTTCCATTGCCAAGGACTTCATGAGCACAATCCAAGCAAGCCACTACTACAAAGGCATTTAGAGCATCCAAGGAAGGTGAAGGAGTTTTTGTGTTTTATTCCTTACTTTATAGTTGTGTTTTTTATTTGTTTTTGTTAACTAAGCTCTCCCTAGTGTATAGGCCCAGAGATGTTATGCTATTAGTGTGTTTCTTTCATTTTGTTTTCATTTTGGAATTAACACCATACTAACCATCATCTCTTGAATCAAGTTTCTAGATCACATTATGGTATGCCCAATGGGACTAGATGCATTTCATACCTGAAGAAGATCATTTTTCAACTCTAAAATATTTATTTAGACCCTTAAAACTCTTGCAAATTGATTTTCTAACTTTATTTTACCATTTTTTTGGTTGCCACAATTTTACACAGTAACCAACATCAACAAGTAAGACTGACATTGGTTACATTTATTAACTAATCTTAGTTAGCAAAATTGACATCACTTAGATTTTGGTTAGCCAAGGTAACCATTGTTGATTGTATATAACCAATTTTTGTCACTGTGTTTTTCCAAAAACCTAGACCTGAGGGTTATTTTTCCAAAGTTTATTATTTGAAAACAAAAAGAGCTTCAAAGCTAAAGGACATGCTCACATTTTTATTGTAGGAACAAACTTGATATTTATTCAAAACATGTTTAAAGCACCTTTTCACACTTAAAAATAAATTAGGAACCTTGTTTTGGGTGTTTAACAAAGAATTTAGATGTTTTTGGTGAATGTTTTCAAAATTTGCAACTAAAACCAAGGGTTCAAATGAACACCACCAAATCTTTCATTTTGGGATTTAAATTGAACAAACTTGTCAATTCTTGTTTTCAATAGTTGTTTAGATTAAATCATTGTTTGGTAAAAAGAGAAATGTTGCATGTATGCTCTTCCATTTGTCCCCTATAGGTAACCCTTGGAATCAAAAGTGCCATTCTTATTGCAAATAACCTAGTCCAAGGCTTAGAAATAAAGTCATCTAAATCACTCCCAAAAAACTCATCAAAGTTTGGGTGACCTTGAAAATGACCCTAAATTTTTTACTTTTTCATTCTTTCTTTATTTTTATGTAAACTTCACTTATGAGGGGGACTTCATCACCTCCTACAAGTTCTTTAGGGAAGCTTTGACCCAAGGTTTCATCTCCTGGCATTGACTTCATTTGGCTCCTTTGGAGTTGCACACAAGACGTAGTGACACTTTAGACATCACATTACATTGAGCAAATAATAAGATGTAGTGGTTGTAAAAAGGACTAGACATTTTTTCAACAAGCCAAGTGATATGGACCCAAAATCCATGATTTTATTTTTTATTATTTGACATGAAAGTCATCATGAAATTAATTCCCCTAGATAATTGGGAAACTTGTTAGATATTAAATAAATCCCCACTTGCCATAGAAGTATTGTTGGTGTAAGGTGCACCTCAAGGTCCATGTCATAGTACTATCATTTGAGAGAAAGGGGGTGTAAAAACCCTACTATATAATGCACATTTAATTTTGGATGAACACTTAAAATCCTCTCAAATGATGTATATTGATGGATTCTAGTAATACCAAGAAACCTTATCAGTTTAGGATCTAAGAGTGGTTAATTAGTTGTTCTTGTCCTAGATAAAAGTCTTGTTTAATGTCAAAAGTTGGTGGAAACAAATAATCCAAACCAAACACATTATCCAAATTTTCCTTTGAACAAAAATGCATTATGCCTCCCATGTAAGATCATCAATTTGCCTTGTTAAAAACTTCATCAAAAGCTTGAGAGTCATATCATCCACTTTAGCATAGTTATGTTGCCCAATTGAGTCTATAACTTTACCAAATTTATTTAAAGTCCTTGAATTGTAATCTAAATTTAAAATTACACCTTTATAGGTTTATAGGATTTATGTGTTAAGTGGGTTCACCTTTTTTACTAAACTTGAGGGAACTTAGGTTTAATTTTCAATTTGGGTTGAAAGCCATTTGAAACTCATAATCATTGTCATCACTTAATATAATTAAGCCATTTTGTGCTAAACACTTTCACTTTGAGTCTATACACCACAAAATTTTTGAGTCAAGAAAAATAGTGTTATGTTATCAAAATTATAGGAAAACATCCTTGGCTTAGAGAGTTTTTGAAACAAACCTTTTTGTCACACCTTTTGGGTAGTATAGCATTTTTACACTACCCAAAACATTTCAAAAATTGTTTCATAGACCCTCTTGCATAGAGTTAAAAAATTTCTCCTACATTTTTAGACCAATCCAATTGTACTTTTTTTGATCTTTTGTCTCAAATTATTATACTATTCACTTTTGTCTAGCTTGTTTGTCAAAAGAGCCAAGTTTTATACCATTTTTTGTGAGAAAATAAACTATTTCTAAAGTGCCTTTGTTTCACACCTTATACTTAGCTGATCAAGTTCATGTCCAAGAATCAAATTCTTAGTGTTTATTATAAGTTTTTCAAATCCATTAGATTAAAACTTTCATCTATTTCAAAGTCTATATTTTGACATCATTTTGGCCAAGAGTCCTAGTACATGCCTTGTTTGACCCTAGATTTTGATCCACATTTGGTCAAAAGACCTAGCAAAATTTAAATTCCTAGATTAGACTAATTTGAAACACTTCGACCTTAGAGTTTGGCATTTTCATTTTTAGAACCATTTACTTGCTTACCTTTGTGTGAATGGAAAAAATCTAGATACTTCACGTTAGCTTGTTTTGTCACAAATATTTACATAAACCTTTTGATCCTTTTGATGAATCTAGACCAAATTGGAACACCATATATTTTATACATTATACTTTTATAGAGTTTGAATAACTCTTTGACCTTTTATCATACAAAAATTTACTATAGATCCCAACATGTATTCTTACACTCATAGTGGAATCATGTACAATCTAGGGATTAGTAATGTAGTTGCATAGGAAGAAATGGTGTAAGACCCCTATGTCGATAATATTTCTTATGAGATGGATTCTTATCCCTCTTATAATAATCAATCAAGGCACAAAGTAAAGATCTAATTGTTAACTATATAGTTAACACACCACCTTATTCAGAATAAGACCAAGAACAAACCGCACAATACCTAGATACAATACTTGTAGTAAATGAGTCAGTAGTTTAATAGTCATATTCTACTAACATGACTTCCATGTATGATCCATTTTTGTTTAAGTGACATTTGTTAGAGAACAAAGATGAGATTTTGGTTAGATCCATAGAGGTAGGGGCCAAGTTTCTAGTATACTTCCCCCATGAAAATTTACCAAGTTTAGTAAGAGTGCCCTATAATATCATTTATGATCAATAGGCTTCTTCTAGATATCCTATGGCTCTAGTCCAAACAATGTACCAAGATCCTAATATATCTAATTGAGGCATAAATATCATGGAAGATCACTTTAACTAAATGTAGATAGCATATCAAACATACCTAAATCTAACACATGATTTCAATCAAATGAACATGGTAAGTAAGCCTCTCATTGACCTAGTTCCTTCAACATGAGTGTTGATAGAGTTAAATAAACAAGATAATCTGAAGTTTGACCCATTTATACAAACTATTTATATATATAACTTCATGCATATGCCTACTATTGAAGAAGTGTCTTCAGCCTCTACACTGAATAATGAGCCAAACATAGTAGATAATGTGTAAACAATGTCTAGTCTCAATCAAAGTTGTACTAGTGCATAAACAATTAGACAACAACATGTGTCTATAGCAAATCCTATGAATAGGTCATCATACCAAATAATAGGAGTTTCTACACCCAAACCTCAACCAGCTAATTCTTCAAGTGTACAACTTATGGGATTAGGTAATTAAACAATGGCTAATATCACACTTCAATGATAAAATGTGATGAACCATACTCCTATTAAATAAGTAATAATTAGTATTCCATAATAATAGGCATAATCTAGTGTATCAGTGTAATAGAGGAAAAATACATTTCCACCACAATTAGTGGTAACAAATGTTTCACCTCATTAGGTGATGACAAACATACCTCTTTAGTCGTAGACTAATATTTTAATCCAAAACCAAGTAATGACTAGTCAACAATGTGCAAATATTGGTCAGTGATAGATGCAAACTCTGTAACCTAATTTCACTTCCTTATAGGGATTCATGCAATAATGAGGTTCCCATGTTTGTCAATTACCTATTAGACAACCATTGGTTCAAAATGTGCCACAAATTAAGAGATAGGGTCTTAATCCATAAGTTCCCACTCAACAACAAGGTTTGATTAGTCGATAGCATGTCCTTTTTCAACCATAATAGGCACATTATAGTTATATCCCTCTATTCTAACCATAAAATCCTCCAAGTCAAACCTTTATCACCAACCTGAACTAGAATATCACACAACCAAGTGTGTAATTTCAATTACATCCTAATCCAAATATGCATACTCCTAATCCATTCCCCAACCAAACCAATGTACCCCAATAGGTATCTCTATCATACCCTTATCAAAGTGTCCCACTTGTGACCTCCTAACCATCTATCTAAACCAATATTCTCCCTCAAACCAATATTCCTTTTAGTTTCTTATCCCAAGAATTACAACATATGAAGGATGCAATTGCTACCATTCAAGCTGGTAAACAAACTAAAATTTTCAAATTAGATGATGTATGTTCCTATCCATTCAACATGGAGTATTTGTAGATACCATTTCATCTAGGATACAAACCACCAAAATTTGATAAATACAAAGGGAAAGTTGACATTAAGGCTCATTTGATCGAACTCTTCATTACATGTCAACTAGTGGCATATAACAACATATAACTTCTATTTTTGTTTCCAAGGATCTTGGCTGGACAAGCCTTGGAGTGGTTTTTGAAGTTACCCAAAAATTTAATAACATATTTTGATGATTTTTTTGATAAGTTTATGCAACACTTTTCTTATAATCTTGAGCATGAGATTTCATTAATAGACTTAATGTAAGCAAATCAAAAAGTCAGTGAAAGTTTTGTAAGTTATTTATAGTGATGGAAAGCCCTCGCAAGCTACTTCACCCATAGTTTACCAGATAAATAATGGGCTTCTATGTTTACTAAAAATTTGCATCATGAGATAGCTTACCATCTAGAACTACAATATGAACATACGTTCAAAGAAATCATTGATAAAGGTTTGTTGATCGAGCAAGCAATCATCAATAAAGGGATCATCAAGCTCAATTTAACTAATCAAAGTCAAGGTAAAAAATAGGGAAATGGCCAACATCAACATCTTATTCAAGGACAAGAATCACAACCAATATAGGCCAATAACCAAGAAAGATCAAAGCAATAAACCATAATAAGAATGTTGTGGGAAATGGGGTAATTAAATCCCATCATTTGTAAATAGTGACAACATCATCTGCACCACCTTTTTATCTTACTCCTACCTAGCAACCACTCTAACTAATTCCACAAGAATAATAACCAACACATGCACAACAAATACAACAACCATTACCATTACAAACCCCTCCTCTTATGACAACCATGCTTGCATGTCATGTCTTTAGTGACCTAGGTGAACCTATTAAGTCTATATTTTATAAGCTTGCTTCTACTAATCTAATTAGTTGACATATACCAAAGAATTATTTGAAAGACATTCCTTATCCTAATTGGTACTATGAAAATAAATTTTGTGATTATCATTGGGTCAATGGGTATAATCTATAAAGATGTGTCCAAATCAAGAATTTAATTGAGAATATGTTAGAGAATGGGGAGATAACATTGGATAATAGTGCTTCTACTTATAATCAAACTCTTGGGATTTATAAAAATCCTTTTCCCTAACATAACAATAAACAACAATAAAATAATTAGCAACAACAACAATGGCCAGTGCAGTAGCAAAATCAACATCAAACGCTGAACCAATAGAATCAACAAAATCAATAGAAAACCCCATATTGACAAAATAATGAACAAAACCAAGGTCAAAATGGTAATAAATAGAAAACCTACGATGTAGTTTCACATGACTAAAACAAGGTTATAGGTCATATTTTAGGGGGTAGCATTAATACCATCTCCATTAATCCTTGACCAAACACTAATCAGTCCAGACCATTGTCAAATAAAAACATTCAACCAAATTACATGGATAATCTTTCTTTGACCCAGGAATGCATACATGCAAACCAACAAACTAGGACTTCCCCTTTTGGAGCTTATATTGAAAACTCATTTTTTCCATGTGACCACATGCAAGTGCACTAGTAACTGAGACTTGTCTTTTTTGGTCCCACACCATTTCTAACATTGATTAACAATAATGTTCTAATATTTAAACCTAATTGTGTAATCATAACTTAGAGGTCAAAGATTACTATCCTAGGCCTATAATGATCCATCACTTTGTCTGTCATCTAACCAATCATTCAACCTTAGAATAAACCATTCACTACTGACCAAGACAAGAAATTTGATATTATGGAATAATTGCAAAAGACACCAACATAAATTTCTATTTTAGATTTGTTATGAATGTTAATAATCCACAAGAACATCTTGAATAAGTTTTTGATCCAATCCACTATTGCTAGTGATATATCCCCTGATAAATTTCAAGCTTTGGCTAGACACCTAGCTCTAGCCCAACAAGTCACATTCAACCAAAGTGATATCTCTTCTCTTTGCCCACTCCATAATAATCCATTATACATATAAGTTTATATAAGATGACATAAAGTGAAATGTGTCCTTATAGAAAATGGATTCAACCTTAACATAGTGTCTCTAAAGCTTATCAAGCTTCTTAGGTACACAATGTCATATTTCTAACCAAAAACAATAACTATCAAAGCTTATGATAATCAGGAAAGAGAATCACAAGGCACCATTAGTTTTCTAATTATAATTGGGCCTTTTACCCATGATACACTTTTCCATGTTCTTGATATTAATTTGTCATATAATATGATTCTAGGTAGGCCTTGGTTACATGAGATTCATGCAATCCCATCAATGCTACACCAATGTATCAAGTTTTCCCACTCAGGGATGGAAGTGAATATTCTAGGAGATTTACACCCATATTAACACTGCAAGAATATTGAAGATAAATTTTGAATCTATAATTATTAGTATGGCATGAATCCAAGTTCCAAGTAGGAGAAAGGAAAGGCCATATTTATTGATCCTTCACTAGATAATTGCATAGAACCTAATACCTTAGATTGTCTTTCCCACATGCCACCTCCTAAACCTTTTAATCATTTCACCATTTCAGATAATGGACCAAGAGAGTATGTGACCCATGATACATTTCATATTTCCAATCTTCCTTAGAATCCAAAAACCTTAGGGTGACCTAAAGTCACTCCACATATGCATTGGCAACAACATAATAAAGATAAAGGACCTATCACATTTATACCAGCATCTAGCCTAGGACCTGACCGTCTTGAAGGGGATGAATCATGGTTATATAATGACAAAAATGATGATTGTTATAAATATGCAAAGTATCTTATTCCCAATAGGATCATGGAGCATTACAATTATGAAGGAAGAGCCCACAAACTGAATCAACAAGGAACCGTTGAGCCAATTTTTATGACTAAATATGAAAGACCTTATGGACTTGGATTTAAACTACCTAGGGATGGCCCCACATATCTTATTCCAAATCCATCACCAGTGACTAGTGATGATGATGTCAATAGTGAAGCAAAGTCTAATCATAGCCTCACCTTTGATAACCTAGGTAAAACTAACCCATTTGATAATAATTCCATTTGTACCCTTACCCTGGCCATTCATCACAACCCTTTGCCATTATATTATCCCCAACTGATATATTAGGACTAACAAGAATCCAATCTATTGATTGATGAGTTCTAGAATGATGAGGCATTTTATGATTTCTTAGGCCTTAGAGATGATGTTCCATTGTGTTAGGTTATGGAGCTAAAAGCTTCACTGATGCATGCAAGGAAGGAGGTTGTGAAGGGTTGCATAGTGTCACAAACACCAGCGTCGATCAGGCCAACCAACATTGGCAAGATAAGGCAAGAAAGCAACTGATGTCAGTCAAAAGTCAATTGACATCAGCACCCCCTAGGCAGACACAGACTGATGTCGGTCACCTGTGTGGTTTGAGCTACATGTATTACGGGTAGTTGGCTAACGAACCAAGTGTTTAGATGTCAAGAACCAAATTTAGACTAGAAGCTATGGATCTAATTATTTTAATTAGGTGTCTAATTATTGTTTACATGAGATCTATTTAAGAGGCTCATTGGTTGTATTGTAAACGTGTGCTAGAGAGTAAGAGAGCAATAATATAAGCTCCTTTTGTGTGTGAGGTGAGCAATGGTGTGTTCCTCTTAGTGCCACAGGACCAAGTGTGGGTGTTAGATTGGAGAATTAGTAGGGTTCTTCATGTATGCATGATCTCGGTCATCAGGTGAGCATGGCTACAATAGGAGATCTGCATGGGTAAGTAAGATCATTGATTTACAAGTGTATGTGTGTGCAAGGTCAAGGTTCACAGGTGTGCAGAACCAAATTGATTTGTAGGTGTGCAAGATCAGATAGGATAACAACACAATAGGGAGTAGAATCAGGTGGGATCTACTTGGAGTACAATGTGTACTCAGATAGAGCAAAGAGGAAGGTAAGGAAGTTCCTTCCATAAGTAAGGTCTATTGAGGTGCAGGTTGTTGTAGGTTTAGGGGAGATCTACTTGAAGTACATTTGTGTACTTATGGAGTGCATGGAGCACTTGTGGAGTGCGTGGAGCACAGGTGTAAGGTGAACACCAACTCTGTGTTTGAGTTGGGTGTTGGGACCTAAAGGAGAGAGCTTTGAGGGAAGATTTACTATTTATGCCCTAGAGGTGTGGGAGCCCTAGAGGTGTGTAAGGAAGAAGAACTGTGGCGGCCTTCTTTGTTGTATTTCCTTTTGAAAGAGTTTTAATACAAGTTGTGTATTGTCTCTCATATCATGTGTTATTTTTGGATTCTAGTTTCTTGTGTATTCTGGTTAATTTCCGCATGTTAACTTGCTTGGTAATCAATTATGTGTTGTTATTTATCCCAACACATTGGGAGATCACAAATCTGGATTCTCAATCACATTAGATCCTATAGCTTATTTTGGAGAGCGATTGAACACCCTTAGCCAAAAATAAATAAGTAAAACATTGAGGTCCCAAAGTGAAAATGTCTTTGAGGCACTTTTTAATCAAGAAAAAAGTAAAGATAAAGGCCATTCTAGTGCTGAAAACCTATTTAAAGTGTCATTAGATGGAGGTGTTCATTCTTTTTTGAATTTAGATCAGGAGACCACCAATGATGCACTTATTTGTGGATCATAGTTAGCTTTGAGAAATAACAAATATTTGATCAAATTCTTCTAGAATTCCTAACTATTTTTATTACATGGCCAGATCTCCCATTAGGAGACTCATATTCATCATGCCTAGGAGAAGTTGAAGAGAAAGTCCTAATGGAGGACCCTGACATAATTCAATAGTTCAAGTCACTACCTACTATTGTAGAAGATGGTTTGACCCTTCTAGTCAAAGATACAATAGAGGTAAATATCAGGACTCCAGCATACTTGAAATGGATAAAATTAGGGGCATCCCTCACTAAGGGGGAATGTGACATCTTTATATCTCTATTGAAAGAATTTGTAGATATATTTGCATGGGACTATTTTGACATGTCAGGTTTAAACCCCATCTTGGTTCTACACCATCTTGTGGTTAATCCTAATGCCAAACCAATAAAACAAAAGTTACATAAGATGCATCCTAGCATTATTGTATTGGTAAACAAAGATTTGAAAACTATTAGAAGTAGGATGTATCTTATCCATTGACTACTTAGAATGGATCTCTAATGTGGTACATATTAGTAAAAAGCTTGAACATATCAAAATTTGTACTAATTTTCAAGACATCAACAAAGCTTCTCTTAAAGATGATTTTCCCTAGCCTAATATCAACATGATCATCAACTCCATGGTAGGTTATGAAATGATTTCACTCATGGATGGCTTTTCAAGATACAACAAGATTAGAATAGCACCAGAAGACCAACATAAAACAATGTTCACTACTCCATGTGAAACATTTCATTATTCGATAATGTCATTTGGCCTTAAGAATATTAGAGCTACATATCAAAGGGCCATGACTATCATATTCTATGATATGATGCATGATATTATTGAAGACTATGTCAATGACATATTAGGAAAATCCAAAACCAAGGCCAACCATCCAGCAGTGCTACATAATATATTTGAAAGATTTCAGGAGTATAAACTCAGACTCCATCCAAATAAATGTGTGTTCAGTGTAACTTTAGGTAAATTACTTGGCTTCATCATGTCTCATAGAGGTATTGAAGTCGATCCAACTAAAGTCCATGATATGACTGAGATACTACCACTAACCAATTTGAAGTAAGTCTTTAGTTTATAGGGTAATATCCAATCCATCTGACTCTTCATCTCTCAGTTAATAGACAAGTGCCATCTATTTACACACATTTTGAAGAAGGGAGTTAAATTTCACTAGGATGATCATTGCCAAATAGCTTTTCAACAACTCAAAAACTATCTTGTTAATTCACTTTTTCTATTACATCCTATGCGAAGAAATCCATTTTGGTTATACCTATTAGATACTGACCACACTCTAGGTGCACTCTTGGCTCAACATGATGACAATGGAAAAGAGCATGATGTGTACTACCTAAGTTATACCTTGGTTACATATGAACATAACTATGCACTATTGAAAAAGCTTATTTTATGATGGTCTTCATAGTTTAGAAACTATGCATTACATGTTGAATAATAAGACCATGGTCATTTCAAAAGTAGATCCACTCAAGTATCTACTATTTAAAATAGCTTTAAAAGGTAGAATGGCTAAATGGATCAGGCTTCTCAGTGAGTTTGACATATATTATGTCAATCAAAAGGCAATCAAGAGACAAGTTCTTGTAGATCAACCTATTGAAGCACCTCTCATAGACACACATCCACTCACATTTCAAATTCTTGATGAATCCATAATGATCATCATTGACACACCCCTTGAGGATTAGCCTTGGAAGCTATATTTTGATGGTTCATTTACTTCACATGGATTGGGTTAGGCCTATTATTTATTAAACCATAGGGGGATCTATCCCTAAATCATTTAGAATCAACTCTCCTTATACAAACAACATGGATGAGTGTAGACACCAAAATTATGTCACACACATATACATAACTCCCTATGTCAAAACCCCTTTTTATCCCATTTTTCTATAATAACAATTAGCTTCCCTAACCCATGATTTTACCCCTCGCACATTTAATTAATGTAAAATACTTAATTAGGTTAATTAAAAAAACCCTTTTACCACCTTACCTAGCCACCTTACCCTATGACTAATTCCCACCTAATGAGTCACCTCAAGACCTCATCCCCACATCATAACTAACCAAGACTTATTTTCACTTCCAAACTAAATTCCTAATCAACTACCTCCTTTTTAACCTCATATTCTTACCATTTTGTAATGGGTTCTACAATTGGCATGAAGAACAACAAAAAATAGGCCAAAATAGTAAGGTTTACCTATTATAGGGCCACTGATGTTAGTCAACCCATGACTGACATCGATGGGATCATTGACATTAACAATATAATCCAAACTCAAACCTGAAGTTTAGGTTAGCAAAAATCAAGAAAATTCATTCTTACTTGCATTCAAGCTCTCAGCATTCTATGTTTGACATCTTGTCTTACTATGATCTTGCATAAGTCAATCATGATCAGGAATAGAGCTCTTGAGGACCAACAACATTTGCTTATTCTTGATGTTTAGGCATTTAGGTTTAGACTCCCTAATAAGGACCATCAATCTGGAACTCATTAGTTAGTAACTATAGCTAAGTACATCACTTATTATGTAGGTCTTTTAAACATTTATTTTTCTATCACTTTACATCTACTATGCATTGATTTATGCACTTCTAACTGAACCCTCATGAGGGAGTTATAAAGCTTCCTAACTTATTTCCCATTAACTTGACACACTAAAACTTTGACTAGATCTACCCAAATAATATTATTTCTCTTATAACTCTCCCCAACCTCCCAGACCTAATCAAAACCATTTCCTAGACTTAGAAAAGCCCTATGCATGCTCCAAAACAATTATTTCCCCTATCAACCTCGATATCCTAACTGATATTAGTTACCTTCACCACCAACCTTAAAAGTATAACTGATATCGGTCACTCCCCTATTGACATTGATGATTGTGAATTCCCTAACCTTTCCAAAACCTACCCAACTAACTTCTAAAATATAAACAAAATACATCACCTACACCCTGTCATTATCTATTGCATATAGGTTGTTAATAATGGTAATATTATCTCTCTTTCAATCTCTTTTTACCTCTCTTTTAGTTATTAATTACTCTTTTATCTCTCAAAAGTGGACTGTCATCTCTAAAGAAGTTTCACACTTCCTAAAACAAGCACATAGGTTGGCAATCCACTCATTTAACTACTAAAAAACATGTTGTGGTAGTGCTTTCTTACTTGCAAGTAGTTCTCCCCAACCAAAGAGGAGTTCTCACAATGTCTAGATATGGTGCACAAACTAATCTAGGTTCATTTTAATCACTTATCCCCATCATTCTTTTCTATTTTCCTTTAGACTTGAAATAGACAAAGTTTAGCGAAACATTTTTGGCATGCCCAGTGGGACACTAGAGTTTTCCTTGGGTTCATTTCTTATTTTAAGCATTCATATAGGTGCATTATATTGAAATTTTCATTTCTTGGACTTCTTCCTTCTCTTTTATCTTAAAATGAAAAATTCAATATTTTATTTTCTATTTAAAAGCATTATACTAAAATTTTCATTCTTTTCTCTTTTCCTCTAAAAGCAATTTATCATTTTCTTTTACAAATTAGAAAAAGGAATATATTCTTACATGCACATTAGGATAGTTAATTTCATTCTCTATTCATATTTCATCTTTATTTTCATTCAAATCTAAATATTTTAGATTTGATTTTAACTTACTGTATTTCATTGTTTGCTTGCTACATATTAGTTCACCTAGTTAATTACAAGTATGTTGGATAAATTATAGTGCACCTATGTTACACAACCAAATCACATTCACACAAATGAACATCTAAATTCACATGAGAAAAGTCCCATCGATATTTCATCACCTAGTAGATCACCTTACCCTACCCATCTATCCTACTTAGATTTCACCACCAAGGGGAGAACCCACTCCATTCTTTGGCAGAGTATGAACTCTAGATAGAAGGTCTATTTTGGATAAGTGGCCTAGCTTGGATCTAGGTTCATGAAGTGCAAAGATCAAGCTCTTATAATAAGCCACATACCTAGTCTAACATAGATTTCCTCTTGATCACTAAAACTTACATAAAACCAACTCTAGATTTCTTTTTAGTACCTTTGATAACCAAATTCCCTTTTCACTATCTAATTAAGGCATAAGAAAACACAAGACTAAAAATTAATCTCTAGGACTTAATAGTTGTTGGTTGTATTTCTTTTTCTACTTTTATATTGCCTTTTGTATTTTGGAATGGGTAAGGATGTTTTCCTATTGATTCACAAAATCAATAGTATTTCTAATACTCAATTTATATAACCTATTATCTCAAATTTTTTGAGTGTTCTTCCTTCTTACATAGACCTCTTACATCCACTATTTTACCTAGTTTCAAATTTTGGTTTCTTAAAACATTATATTTTCCATCTCCCAGGATATCATAGTGACCGACATTGGTTAACCCTATTGGCATTGGTAGATTTTACCTATTGACATCGATTAAACCACATATGTTGATAAACTTTTTTCACTGACATCGATCAAGATACTAGTGTTGATGACTATGTAATTTCATTTGCTCAAAATAACAAGCTAAAATAACCCACTTACCCAAACTCAAACTTTGTTTTTCCTTATTATGTTTCTAATACAGGGTAGTAAGACTATTTATACTTTTTCTTGCATGGTATTGACACGAGCTCAAGCCAAAATTCTTGCTGATTATGCAATTTGGTAACCACTTCCACCTTCCCCTCTCATTTTTGATGTTATCATGGAGCATACTTCAAATACAAATCATACTCCTAGCCCCAACCAAATTCCCATTGTACCTAGGGGAGATCAAGATTTTACTAAATTTCTTGATCACAATGTGGTAGCCCTTCAACATTACCTTACTATGAGCCAAACTCATAATTCTTTGAGTGACCCAATCTATGATATGCCAACCTCTCTAATGGAGATAACCTCAATTTTAGTTGCCTTCACTATTTTCCCCATGGTTACCCAAACCACCACTTTGATGAGTAAACCAACTATAAACAATATCCAAATTGTAGCATCTCCAACTTCCCAATCCCACCTAAACCCTAGTGTGACTTCCCTACTTTCATAACCACACTAGTTTAGTCAAGTCACACCATATTATAGAATTTAGTGGTACTTATTCCATCTACCCTCATGCCTATAATTACTTGAGTTATGACTCACCCTTCATCTAGTCTAACCATGCCAATAATCCAACCTACAATAACAACAACCAACCAAGGCATAGTCTCCAACCCAATAAGACAAGCATATTTTCTTTCCATGCCCTAGCCTATGACTCATTATCCTTATGTTGATCTAACACAACCTCAACAAGATATGTCATATAATACCTCTACTTCTTATTAGCTTCCTTATAACTTAGGAGGTATCCCCCAAACTAATCCCCTTCTAGACCTCATTAAGATGTTGATGGACAAGATGTCTAATATAGAGACATATATTTTTGGTTCAAATAATGTGTTATCTTATTATCAGATATGAAATGCACCAATCCATCCTTTTGTGCCTATTCTCCCTTATCCAAGCCAATGGTAAATCCCTAAATTTACTCATTTCCAGAGTAAAAAGGACCAACAATAGCACTTACAAGCATTTAGACATGTTTGTTATTTAATAGGGCATGATGATGTGTTACTACTTCATACTTTCCCTATGTCTCTTTCAAGTGCTACCTTAGATTGGTATAACTCTATACCTCAGCACTCCCTTTTCTCATTTACCCAACTCACACAAATATTCCTAGACCATTTCTCTATTAACATTTCTATGAAGGTTTGTATAATAGACCTTTATTCTATCAAATAATTTGATGATGAGTCTATTTCATATTTTGTCTCTCATTAGATAAGCTTGATCAATCAACACTCCTTATCCTTACCTCAACCTGAGATTATTAAGCTCTTCTCAAGGGTATGTGCTAAGCACTTCTCATCCATACTCTAGGTATAAACTTTTTTCACATTTGATGAGGCCTTTACAATGGCATATAAACTTGAGGTTCATGCTATAAATGAAGGAAAATTCAAGTTACATAGTAAGAATCCTAATTCCAAATCAAATGACTCCTCCTCCTCTAAAACGTCACCTTATAACCAAAAAGCTAAAGGCTCTACCAATACGGTTCTCATTAAGTCATATTCTTCCACAACCACAAACCAATCAAATTCCTTGACTTCCTAAAATTTAACCAATTAATTCTAACTACGATATGAACAAAGATAATATACTCCTATTAGGGAATCATATACATCCATCTTGGAGAAAATATTGCAACAAGGTGTCATAACCCTTCCTCAGATCAAACCTCCTATACAATTTGACCTTTCCCATCCTATCCCAACTTGGTACAAAGAAGATGATTTTTGTGGTTACCATTGAGTTAAAGGCCACAATTATAATAATTATAAGACACTCAATAAAATTGTTCAAGATATGCTTGATAGAGGTGATCTCATCTAGGATAATCCTAATGCACCACCTAATCAAAGGATGGATGTGTTCAAACACCCTTTTCTTAACCATTCACTAAATCAAAATATTAAATAGTCCACAACTAACTTAGGTGATCATAATATCCATACGATTAATATGGTCTTTCATTTACCTCTAGTTCAACCTTCCCCTCAATAAGAGACATCTATTTCATTGAATCCTCCCCTACATTTAATGATATCTATTTCATCCATTCTTATTCCTCAAGTAGAAGAGCCTATTACACCCATTCCACTCCCTTGAGAGGAAGAGCCTCCTTTACCACTTCTTTTACCTCATAAGGAGCCTATAATACTAATTCCTTTTTCACCAATATTACCTATCCTCTTACCACTTGAAGACCACACCTTACCCATTCCTTAACCACATCTTGAATGGAATATCATTCCTACATTATTGCCTCTTGAGGAACCTTCTTCACCTACATCTCATCCACCTATAGAGAGTTGTACCCCACCCACTCCACCTTTGCACTTAGAGGAGTTAGTATTATCTACTCCCATAATAGATGAGAAACATATTGTACCAATTTTACCCCTTATTTTACCTATATAAGACCATACTGTACCCATGCCTCACCCACATGTTGAGGGAGCCATAATACCTATGCTTTACCCTCTTGAGGAACCTTCTTCACCTACCTCCCTTCCACCCATGGTAGACCATGCCTCTTCTCCCATCTCTATCGAAGAAGACCCCATTATGGTTGTTTCTCGTATTTGGCCTGAAGTAGCAGAAACCAACAATTTCCCTCTTTCCCAAACACCTCAACCATCTAAAGACACAACTGTAAGGCCTATGTTAATTTCATTTAAACCCTTCTCACATTTGGTAAAAAGTTTAGAATTTTTTTACTCTATGAAGCTAGATCATCCGACATTTTGGGACCAACTTAAAAATCCTTAACCAACAGAATGAATGTTAACATTTACCACTAACCCTTTCATTACCCTTTACCCCAAGGTATTTAACAATGCTAGAGATTCTTCACTAAAATAACCTAAAGTTTATCCATCTATGTCAAAACTCTTACCCTCATAAGAATCTTCCATATTAAATTAGATCAGGCCCTTAGGTATATGCCCCATTTCTAATTTAATTAATCTATAGGTGAAATTAGATTTAACTCCTCAACCACAAGTTGGATTTTCATATCCTAAATTATATAAAAATGTTAAGATCCATATATCTCATTGATCCCTTCTTCAATCCTCAACTTTACCATCTATTTTGGGACCACACCCTCTACTTTAGTTGGAATATTGCCTAACCAAACAAAACAAAAGGTTAAGCTGCCTCCACTCTTGCCTTTGTCATCTAGTAGGTCTATCACATCTGACACTAAGCAAGTGATATTAAAACATGTAACTCCAATATCATAAAACAAATCACAACATAAAATTACCTTTTTAGTACTAAAACACAATAAAGTGTCCACTCTTGTTAGCATAACAAGTGTGGGCCCAATTGCAGGGTCTCAAATATTTTTATTACATTAGATTTTTCAATATTTCATGGTAAATCTTCCTCTCATTAAGCCTTATAGTCCTCTTGGAATTAATCTGTCTTGGTTTAATGATACATAAGTGTGTTTATATCATCATTCCCTTAGATATGATACTAAGAGTTGTAAATACCTCATAGCAGTCATTTGGCAACACTTTGATGTTGACACTCTCTTCGATGATATTTACATTAATCTTCATATTATTCCACCTTTTGTATCCATAGTACCTCCTATTATTCCACCTAAATTTAAACCTAAATATGTCATCGTAACCCCTTTACCACCCCCTTCATCGACATTTCAAATCGACATAGTTAATGTGGCCACACGGTCATAAAACCAAAAAGATAAAGATAAAGAAAAGAATAATCATTGGGCTCATGCCTTAACCAAAGACACTCCTTTTCCTAATCCTAATATTTCCATCTTCGGTGTTCCATAAACAACATATTTAGATGTTAGTCAAATCTTAATGGTGAAACAACTTCACCAAACTCTTGTGAAAATGTCTTTTGTATGAGTTAATCCAAAACACATCCAAAAACCATCAAAATTTTATTAGTTATTTGTAAATGATTTAGGTACAATCAGATGATCCCCAACCTCTTGTATCTTTGGTCCACTCCCTTAATTTTGTCTCCTTAATTTCTTTTAATGATTTAGAAATTCCACTTCAACACCCTAAAGATCAGGATTCTACCATTTTTATTAAAACATATATTGATCAAACTCATGTCAAAAGAGTCATGATATATGGGGGAGATAGTATTAATATTATTTCCACCCATACCTACAAACAACTATCCCTTTCTGACAATTGCGTCTCTCAAACTGATGCGGTACTCCACTCCTTTAATGATACTATAGCTATTACAATGGCCACTATTATCTTACATACCCATGTAGGTTCCTACACTATTCTTGAGCTATTTTGTATTGTGTAAAGAGAGTTATAATATAACATACTACTTGGAAGACCTTGGATAAGTGTTATGGCATGTGTACCTTCAACTTTGCACTATTGTGTCAAGTTTGAGCATGATGGACAAGTACATGTCATACCTACTGATCCACCTCCTTTAAAACATGAAGCATGACATATAATCCTAATGATGTTCTCATTATATTTAAAACATCATCTTATCCACATGATACTTATGAAGCCTCCACAAGCTCCACTCCCCTAGTTACATAGATATAAACAACACAAATTCCTAACAAGGATCCCATGGAAGAGAACTTTCAATTTTTATCACTCAAAATATTTTTTATTGATTCTCAACATGTTCTATAATCCACAAGAGTATATAAGGTTTCACATGCACCCAAATTATGATCCTCATATTTGTATGGTCATCCCTTATGTTCCCCCTAACCTTTGAACCAACTTCACATATGTGGGAATTGATGAATCTCCCACTGTTAACAATCCATCTTCTTCACCACAACCATTTACCTATGACTTCTCTTTCCTGAGTAACCCTATATTCACTCACACCTGTCTCTATAGGTGTGCCTAGAAAAGATTTGGTTTGGGTCATTATGAACAAGGTGTCCATATGCCTATTAAATATCTTACTAGCAACACCATTTAAAATGCCAAAAAGAGGCATGGAGTGGGATATGATGAACCAACTAAACTCATTAAGATGACCCATGTAGCAATTATTGAAGAACTAATCTCTCCTTTTCCACCTTCTCCACCATCACCTACCAAATCAAAGGTATTTATACCTCCTATTTTTTTCAATAAATGCCATCTATTTGGGGCCTCTCACCTATCATCAAGGTAAGGAAATAAGGTCCCTTCCTCTCATTCATCTTTAAATAATTGATGAAGACTTTCCCACTATTAATATTATCTAATGTCAAGATGATGACACAATTATCACATATATGGGAATGTATGATTCATATATCCAATGATCACTCCCATCAGAAACACAAGCTATGTTAGATGAATCAACCATTGACATCAACATACTCTATCATGATAACCCTCGCATCCTCAATAATGGCCAATCTTTAGATTCCTCTCAGCAAGCTAATTATGCCATATTTCTTAATGACCATAACAAAGCCTTTGCTTGGTATTATAATTACATACCTAGTATTAACCCCTCTATCATTACCCATAAAAATTTCACCAATTGAAATGTTAAACCTTTTAATTAGAAGCTTCACAAGATGCATCCTTTTATTTCTCTCCTTGTCAAATAAGAACTCCAACACCTCCTTTTTGTTAACTTTATCCAACCCATTGAATACCCATAATGGATTTGCAATATCTTTTTTGTCATAAAAGTGACTAGGGGAATCTATATTTTCACTGAATATCATGATATAAACCTCACTTGTCTCAAAGATTATTTACCATTTCCAAGTATCAACCAACTTGTTGATTTAATAGCCAACCATGAGATGCTATCACTTATGGATGGGTTTTTTGGATATGATCAAATCTTGATCACTCTTGAGGATCAACATAAGACAACCTTCATTACCCAATGAGGGACTTTCTATTATTAGGTCATGCCTTTTGGCCTAAAGAATGCTGGTGTAACCTACCAATGTGCCATGACTTACATTTTTCATGATCTTCTACACAAAATTATAGAAGATTACATATATGACTTACTTGGTAAGTCTAAACTTCATCAGGACCACTTGGAAATTCTCAAAACCATATTTACTCATCTCCTCCAATATAACATTTGACTAAACCCAAAGAAATCTATCTTTGATGTTCTTTTCAATAAGCTTTTAAGTTTCATCATTTCTCTTCATGGAATCGAGGTTGATCATACTACGGCTAGAGTAATCCTAGAGATGCCTCCACCAACTAATATCAAACAACTCCACATCTTTTAGGGTGAACTTTAGTCAATTCACCACTTCATTTCCCAGTTGTTAGATTGTTGCTAACCCTTTCACCATCTCCTCAAAATGATGTTTCCTTCCATTAGAATAAAAATTACCAAGAAGATTTTGATGTAATTAAAAAATATCTCCTTTTCCCATCAGTTCTTATTCCACTTAATAAAAATAAGCCTTTCTACCTATACATCTCTACAATAAACCATTCTCTGGGTGTTATGATTACACATGACCAACATTGAGAGAAGGTGGTTTACTACATAAGCTACACACTTATTGATTATGAGACTTGATATACCCATACTGAAAAACATTTCCTTGTGTTGGTCTTTTCCACATCCAAGATTCACCATTATCTCATAAATCACAAAACCTATGTGGTCACCCATACTGATCCCCTTAAATACATGTATTCCAAACCATATCACAACCAATGTGTAGCATGGTAGCTCATGCTTCTTGTTGAATTTGACTTCGAATTCATTCAAAAAAAGTCTATTAAGGGGAAAATAATCACTAACTAGTTAGTTGCTACCCCTTTACCTGACAATCAACCTTAAAACCTCAAATTCCCTAATGAATCCATTGTAATGCTCTCCATAGATGACATCTCCTATCAAATGATGATGTTCTTTGATGGATCTAAATGTCAACATGGTGGGGGTGTGGGGGTCATTATTATTCCTCTAGATGGTGAGCCTATGCCTTTATCATTTAGATTAGATTTTGAATGCAGTAATAATATGGTTGAATATGAAGCTTTGATTCTAAGACTTCAAACAACTCTCTTCTTGGGTATCAAATCCATATCTAATTTTGGTGATTCTCAGCTAGTGGTTAACCAGGTTAATGGTTCCTACCTATGCAAAAATCAAATTATACAGTGGTATAAACATTATGTAGATACCCTATTGGGATCATTTGACTCTTATCTCTTACAAGCTATTCCTCAATCTACAAGCAAGTTTACTAACATGATGGCTTCAATTTATTCACACATACCCTCTTCATCCTCTTCCTCAAGAATTCATGTCACCATGCATCACTTAACATTACCCTCCTATGTCTCAGCTAACATCCTCTTAATCATAAATGTAACAGACAACCCACATGTCTTATGGTACAAGCAACTCAAATTATCTTTCCTTCTCTATTACCCCTTTTGATCTCTCTAGTAATGGGAAAGGGGACTTCATAATACATGCCACTCATTACACTATACTAGGGAGACTTCTCTACAAGTGAGGTTTTGATGGTCTTCTCCTTATATGTCTCACTATTACTAAGACTCCCTTCATTATTAAGGAAGTCCATGATGGGATTTGTGGTGGGAATTTCAATATTCATGTAGTTTCCAAGCACATCCTTTGACTTGGCTATTATTAGCCTATGCTACATCAAGATTGTGCTGATTACATTTGATGTTACATCAAATGTCAATAACATGCTAACCTCCTTCATACTCCTAGTCATACATTACAAATTGCCAAATATTTTTATCCCTTCTCCCAATGGGACTTAGATCTAATCAAAGAGATTAACCCTCATTCATCCCTCTATCATCATTCTATCATTAGTGCCACTAAATACTTCACCAAGTGGGTCAAGGCCATCCCTCTCATCTCCACTAAAGCTAAATTTTTTTTTGACTTTGTCAACCATCACATCATCTATTGTTTTAGTTTCCCTCATAAAATTATAACAAATAATGGAAAATCTTTCAAAAACAAGACTATTCAAAGTCTTTATGATACATTTTGAATCAAATTAAGCTTCTCATCACCATATTGTCCATAAGTTAATGGATAGGTAAAATCTTCTAATAAAACATTGACCAAAATTCTCATGAAGGTAGTTAATGATATGGGCAAGGATTGGCACACACACATTCCTTTTACTTTATGGGCTTACCACACTAGCATTTGAACCCCTATAGGTGCTACACCTTTTTCCTTGGTATATGGGATGGAGGTTGTTTTACCTCTTGAAGTCTAGATTCCTTCTCTCCATATTTCTCTACAAGACATACTTACTAATGATGATGTTAGCTAAGACTATTTGGCTCAACTTGAATTTCCTGATGAGCACCATCTGATAGCCCTCAACCACCTCCAAATCTATCAAGAGTATATCAAATGTAAGTATAAAAAAAACCTCAAAGAGTGAGATTTCAATATAGGATATCTCATCTTAAAATAAAATCAACATGTGACAAACATGTAGAAAAACAAATGGGGTAATTTTACTCCTAATTGGCTTAGACCTTATATCATAACTCACAAGTATGGCTCAAGAACTTATCACTTGTCTTCTCTTGAAAGAAGGCTAGAACCTGAGCCTTTAAATGCCTTACAACTATGACCATTTTTTTATTAAACAACTATCACTTTACCTCATGTTTTACTTGAGCGTATCCCTTGAGCATCCCTATTATATTCATTTCCCTTCCTCTTCACCCTTACTCCTACACACTTAGTTAACTTATGTAGTGGTATGGTTTTTCCCTCAAAGTGGAAAACTACTAAGCCTCTATAGTCTTGCCCATGAGTTAAAAAAATAAAAACAAATGGGATATGTGACAAAGTTATAATGTCTTAGGTCATGCTTCTCAATGTAGACTACTCCCTTGAAGGATAGATATGTAACTTCCCTTTACTACTATCAATAGACTACTCCCTTGAAGGACAACTATTTAAAATTAAAAAAAATGCTTAGACCACTCCTTTGAAGGATGGCTAAGCCAAGCTCTGTTCCTCAAGGGAAAAACAAATGAAAAAGGCTTATCTCATTGATCAAATTTATACAACCTTAACCCATACAAAATCCCATTGTAGGATTCTTGTATTGATCAACTTAAACAAAACAAATATTTAAGTCGTGGACTTTCCTATATTAGCTCTTAGGTTACCCATAAAAAGGGCATATCATCCCTACTTTGTAGGTTATGCTACCCAAACATTTTACCTCATTTTACCCTTTTTCCCCTTGTACTCTTTCAAGGTACTATGAAGCTCACTTAATATAAGGTAAACATGATGTTTATAATAAACACAATGGTTCAAAGATATAAGGCATGAAAGAAGATCATTTTTTTGAGCCTATTTATGTTCTGACTACAGTCTTTGTCGGTGCACGAGCATTCTACCTCTTTATTTTCCCATCAACATCACATGCCAATCTCTCTATTGAGATGAAGAAATAATGTCAAACCAAAACTATCAAATCCTACTCAATTTATTTTACGCATACACCATGACAAGTATGGAAAAATGTTGAAATAAACTAACATAACAAATTTATTTATTTTATGTATACACCATCACAAATATGGAAAAAATCTGAAATAAACTAACATAACTAATTTATTCATTTTAAGCATATACCATCACCAAATATAGAAAAACACTAAGATGAAACTAGATAGCAACTATGCATATACCATCACATATATGGGAAAGGCTAGTCTAACTCAACTAACATGATCACCATTGACATAAAATTAACATAGCATAAAATTATCATCTTAATAATCATCATCCATATCATCATCATAATCACAATACACACATCTCAAAAAAATAATAAATAAACATCTCATGTATATGTGTGTGTGTCCGTGTGTGTGCATGTGTGTGTGTGCACGCATGCGTGTGTATGTGTGTGTGCATGTGTTTGTTTGTGCATGTGTGTGTGTGTGTGTGTGTGTGTGTGTGTGTGTGTGTGTGTGTGTGTGTGTGTGTGTGATCAAGATGCATGTCCATAACTACATCATCATAACATCACCTCTCAAAATATACGTCTTATATCTTTAACTCACATATTGATGTACATATAAAAAATATAATCAAAAATGGAAAACTCTAACACTCATGGTCCTCAAGGCTCTCCATGTGGTCATGAAGAAGCAGTGTCAGCACCACTCTCTACATATCTACATCTATGTGAGCTAGAAGCCATGGCAAGTGACATAGGCCTTTCCTACTCTCTAAACTCTGAATATCTCTAAATCTATGAAAACTCTCTTATCACCCTCTCATAGTAGGAAATCTCATCCAGGGTAGTCAAATATCTCACTAGAGATACAGTCTATGGAGGTCCCTTAGCACCTGATGATGTCCCAACCTATAGTAGTCCCTATGGTTATGGAGGATGAGGATTAGCCTAACTTATTACTCTCAGACTATCTCTCTCTACTATCACTATAGTCACCTGACCCTATAAAACTACATTTTGGCCTTGTATTGCTACAACTTGGCCCTATAGTGCCCCAATCTGACCCTAAAACATCACCACCTACCTTTGCAAGGCTAATACTTATGCCTAGGCTATATCTCTAGCCTACACTACTTCATCTCGAGCCTATATCACTACATTCTGCTCTCCCACCAACCCCTATAAATTTGGTGGTGGCCTCCTAACCTCCACCATAGGATGTAAACCTTCCCACCAAGATGTATACACTACTATGCACCTTGGGTCTCCAACACTTGGCCCTATTAATATCTCCTCAAAATTTGTCCCATCTATCTCCTACGATAATATTAAGGGCCCCTCTATGGCATCCCTCCTATATCGAGGGAAGGTAGGCAAAATATCCTAAACTAAACCAAACTACCTCTTGACCCATGTCATGGGTACCATCTCTAACTCATCATCTCATCTCCCCCTGACCCATAGTGAGCTCTAAAAACTAGCAAGCTACTGTGTCTATTCTCTAAAAACTAGATATGTTAGATAGGGTCTCCACAAAATATCAACAAGGATCAAGCCCTCAATCATGTGCCTATAATAAGTAATGTATCAAACCATGCCATCCACTCAAGTCTATGCCATGCCATCTCTCCACCATCTAAAACCAACTTGAAGCTAGTTAGGATCATGGTAGGTAATCTCAATGGTCATGTCACCATAATGTGCTCATATCCCTAATAGTGTAGTAGATGGTTGACACATAAACTATATCACCATCATAGTCTCAAACCCCATAGCTCTATATATAATTATGTTAATACTACTAGACTCTAAGCAAAAATAGTCTACTACTCAACCATCTATATATGCACACCTATCAATACAATCAAAAATATACCATTGTCTACATCTCGTAATTCATACACCATGATCCTGATCATCATCAAGATGCTTAGTTGATGTTGGTCCTCATTAACCATATAGAGTATCTCATACACAAAACTCATATAATGGTAGGTTACCTCACTAACATGCTCTCCATATAATGTAACCATGTGTATATCATGTTCCTCTCTTGATCATGTGAAGATCTCCTCACCCTAGAGTGGTAGTCATAAAATCCTATAAACATCCTTTTGAGTCACTATCAACTCTCCAGTTGATAGATGGAAGGTGTTGGTGGTTTGATCCCACCTCTCAATCAATTCTATCATAAGGGACACATCCTGGGAAAATTGACAATACCATCACACTCCTCCTAACCCCATGGCTTCCATGTGCTCTCACTTGTTTGGAGTGACATCCCTCCTCATTTATATCAAAATCCTTAGTAGATAATCCTATAATGTCAACTCCATCCTCACCTACATCCATATACACACAACTCAAGTCACATAACTTTTAATATACTCTATCACCACCTCTTTTCCCTTCTCTTTGGGGTAACTACATTAGTTTAAGGCCCTAAACTAGGATAGGTAGGTAGCACTTAGTCGACATAGGGTTTTCTAAGGTTAACTCAACCATATACCCACCTAACTAACTACCCTACTCTTTTATCTCTACCCTAAGCTTCACTACCTCTCTCTCTACCCTAGGCTTCATTACCTCTTCTCTCTCCACCTTAGGCCTACCTACCTATCATAATTATAGGCCTCACAACCTATATCCCTAACCCTTTAAACTATGCCCTATCTTTTAAGCCCTAGACCTATTAACCTATCTCAACTTACCCTTTTTCCCATTTCCCCTAACGCACCTTTTTAGATCTTTTTCCTAGGCTCTAGGAGAACTACATTGGCTTGAGGCCCTAACTCAAGCTATGTAGGTAGCACTCAGTCAACATGGGGTCTTCTAAGGCTAGCTCTGCCATTAGGCTAGTTGAGTACTTCCACTAGGGATCTAAATTAACCCTTTCTTCTATTTTGCTAGTTTTTTATAGTCATTGACATCAACATTACTACTGACATTGATGTTTTTTATGCCTAAATGTCAGTTGATGTTGGTAGACACTTGCCATCCTCGACACCATGTCGACCGATGTTGGTGGACCTCATCAATGTCAATGACTAGTTTGCCCCTAGGGATGAATGACCCAAACCCAAGATTACCAAATTTCACCTAAAAACTACCCAAACAACCCCCCAACTTATCCTAAAACTAACCTACCCTATTTTATACACCTATACTAACATTTTCTACACCCATACTAACATTTTCTACACCCTTACCTCTAAATTATCCTAAGAACTATAAATACCCAAATCAAATTTCAAACCAACTAGCAAAGACTCTTACCTCATCTCTACATCTCCTTCTAGCTAGAATAATTAGCTCTTGTGGTGGTGTACCTCCTGTTGGGTCCTCTCCTTGATCTACCATCTCAATCACTCTATAAACTCTATTTTTTTCTCTCTAATCATAAAGTTGTAAATGAGTTTGGTTAACCACCAAACCCTTTTTTTTTGGTTTAGTTAGCCATCAACATCAGCATTCTTGACCTAATCTACTGACATCAGTGCTTACACATACCAACATTGGCAATGTTTCCCTAGTGTGTTGACATTGGAGCTATCTATGACTAATATCAATAATGTCATCTACATTGGCACCATTCCAATAATATTTTCCCCAATATAGTAACCCCAACTTTTTAGACTTTACCCATACACTATGGCAACTAGAGATCACATATATCTCCCCAACCATGACAAAAACCATTGGAGATCACTTAAATCTTCACCCATGATGACTTTTCTTAGAGATCACAAATATCTCCTCACTCATTTACCCTTTTACACCAACCTCACATTTTTTGTCTTAACCACTTATGCTATTCCACTATAGTTGGTTATTGTGCACACACATGTATATTAGGTATTTTAGATGGAAACCAAGCTTTTCCTATCACCTTTAAACCTTTTGTGTTTCCTAGGGGGACTTCCTACCTTGAATACCTAGGACACATCAACCATTAAAGCTACAACTTTGATTGTTTTGACCTCTCAGCTATCACTTATAAGCTATGCTTTGGTTACTTCTATATGAGTCCTAATTAACCTTTCCTATTCTTGAATTTGTCAACTATATATCATAGTAGTATACACATATAGAGTGATACTCAATTATCTAGCACTCACCTAATTACCTTTTTATCAAAATGGTACCTGATTCTAGTTTCTCCTCCATCGATTCCTATTTTTAGGGGGGATAACTCATCCAATACTTAGAGCATCTAATTCCTATTTTTGTCTTAAAAAATTGCTAGTAAAAATTACAAGACAAAAAGGAGCAAATGTAGACACCAAAATTATGTTACACACATGTCCATAACTCCCTGTGTTGAAACCCATTTTAAGCCCATTTTTTAATAATAACAATTAGCTTTCCTAACCCATACTTTTACCCCTCACACATTTAATTAATTTAAAATATTTAATTAAGTTAATTAAAATATCCCTTTCACCACCTTACATGGCCACCTCACCTTATGACAACTCCCACTTGATGAGTCACCTCAAGACCCGATCCCCTCATCCTAACTACCCAAGACTTATTCTGAGTTCCAAACTAAATTCCTAATCAAATACCTCCTTCTTAACCTCTTATTTTTACCATTTTGTAATGGGTGCCACACTTGGCATGAATAATAATATAAAATAGGCCAAAAATAGTAAGGTTTACCTATTTTATTGCTATTAATGTTGACAAGATCATCGATGTCGATAATATAAGCTAAACTCCAACCTGAAGTTCAGGTCAATAAAAATCAAGAAAATTCATTATTACATGCATTCAAGCTTTTAGCATTCTATTTTAGACATCCTAGCTTACCATCATCTTACGTAAGTCAATCATGATTCAGAATTGATCTCTTGAGGACCAACATCATCTACTTCTTTTCTCTATTTAGGCATTCAAGTTTAGACTCCCTGATAGGGACCATCAATCTATCACTTATCATTCAGTAAGCATAGCTAAGTACATCATTTATTTTGTAGGTCTTTTAAACATTTATTCTATTATCACTTTACATCTACTTTGCATTGATTTATGAACTTTTGACCGAACCCCCATGAGGGAGTTACAAAGCATCCTCACTTGTTTCCCCTTAACTTGACACACCAAACCTCTGACCAGATCTACCCAAACCATACTCTCTCTCTTAGAACTCTCCCCAATCTCGTAGACCTAATCAAAACTATTTCTTAGACCTAGAAAATCCTTCTACAAGATCCCAGATAATTATTTCCCCTAATGACATCACCAGCCTAACCAACATCGATCACATTCACCACTAACCTTGATAGTATAACTGATATCGATCACTCCCCTACTGATGCCAGTGATTGTGGATTCCCTAACCTTTCAAAAACCTACCTAAATAAATTATAAAATACAAATAAAATACATCACCTACACCTTGTCACTCTCTACTACATATAGGTTGTTAATAATAGTAATATTATCTCTTTCTATCTCTCTTTACCTCTCTTTTAGTTATTCATTACTCTTTTGTCTCTCAAAAGTGGACTATCATCTCTAAGGAAGATTCACACTTGTTAAAACAATCATGTAGCTTGGAAACCCACTCATTTAAATACTAATAAACATCTTTTGGTAGTTCTTTCTTACTTACAGGTAGTCCTCCCCAACCAAATAGGAGTGCTCACAATGTCTAGATATGGTGCATAAACCAATCTGGGTTCATTCTAATCACTTATCCCCATCATTATTTTTTGTTTTCCTTTAGACTTGAAATAGACAAAATTTATTGAAACACCAAGTATGAAGCACTTGTTGTATGACTTTGATAATTAGTGCATTGGAATATATCTCATCTCCTAGTTTATGGTGATTCTCAGCTAATCATCAATTAGGTCATAGATCATTTTTATACTGAAGATGATAAATTGGTTCTACATAAAGCCATGGTCAACACACTTAAGTAATAAATTACTAATATTTAGTTTGAACACATACTGAGGGCTAGTAATAGAACTATAGATGATATGGCTACTATTGGATCTCTGATTCAACAAATAGATAAAGCTATAGAGTATCAATTCCTCATCAAGAATTTGTTGGCACTAGATCATGAACCTTCAATCATTTACATGATTTGTGATATTGTTGGTCCTAATTCTATCTAGTACTTAGGCCTTTACAACTACCTTCATGACAAATTTATACCACCTAACATATCTTGAAAACAAACCAAAGCCTTCATTCACCATTCCACTCATTATACTCTACTTGGATCCACCCTTTACTATCACAGTTTTGATGGAACTCTACTTCATTATTTAACTTTGGTAGAGTCTACACTAGCATCAAGAGAAGTTCATGAAAGCATGTGTGGAGCTCATTCTAATCGGTTAGTCCTATCCAAAAATCTCTTGTGTATTAGTTATTATTGGCCCATAATGGATGTAGCTACCGCTACATATGTAAAGAAGTGTGACAAATGTTAATGACATGTTAATCTAATTCATGCCCCAGAAAAAACTATGAAACCAATGTTGACACCATGGCCATTTTCTACATGGGGACTTGACCTCATTGGGAATATCAACCCCACTTCATCTAATGGCCATAATCATATCTTTACCACCACTATATATTTCACTAAGTGGGTTGAAGCTATACCCCTCACTTACATGACTGAAAAGTAAATTTCTAAATTCATTTTCAACCACTTCATTTTCCTCTATGGTATCCCCTCTAACATTATATATAATAATGGATGATCATTCAAAAATAAGGATATAAACCAGCTATATATTAAATATAAAATCACAAAACATTTTTATACAACATATTAATCTCAAGGTAATGGCTAAGCCAAGGCATCCAACAAAACCATTGTCAATATTCTCAAAAAGATTGTCAATGATGCCAGTCATAATTGGTACTTATAGATATTCCCTACCCTTTGGGCATACTATACCAAACATTATACCCCCATAGGAGCCACTCCATACTCACTTTTTATGGTACTGAAGACATCCTTCTCATTGAGGTTAAATTTCCTTCATTATGCATCTCTTTGAAGCATGTCCTAGATGGTCATGACTATCAAGTAGCTCACCTGCAAGAGATAGACCTACTTAATGAGAAATATATAACTATGCTCAACAATCTTCAAGCATATCAAAACCAACTCATAGGCCACTACAATTAGCATGTTAAGTATGGAACATTTGAATTTGGTGTTCTTATTCTTAAATAAATCCAAAATAATACCATGGATAAGAAAAAGCATGAAGGTAAATTCAAAATAAACTAGATAGGGCATTTCATCATCACTACAGATTATGGATCAGGAACATACAGGCTTGCCATACTAGATGGAGCTAAACTTCCAAAGCTGATGAATATTATTCATCTCAAGTGGTACTATGCTTGAACACTAAGGTGTATTATTTGTAAGGACCATTTTAGTTATGTTATTTTTTCACTATTATTCTTTGTACAAATACCATCCTTATTCATCCTCTTTTTCATATCCATTTTCCACTTTCGACCTATCATCCCAGTGTGTTCTAAAGCCTAGCCTATTTGATCTTTATTTTTTCCATTCATTACATAGTTTTAGCATCGAGGTATCTAATCAATTTCATCAATTGGTTTAATTGCTTCAAACATATATTATATTTTGGGATAGTGTGATAGATGTTTTGATAGTTGCATCCTTCATTTGTTATTCCTCTCTTACCACCAGTCTTACTACTAATTATAACTATCTTTGGGAAAATTAGTACCATTGATATATGCCATTGTAATCTAATTATAACCACCTATGGGCAAACTAGGGGAAATATTAATCCTTTATATACCAACTTGTCACTTTCATATTGTGCCTTGTTACCAACTGTACATTTTTTGTTTGAATTGAATGCTACAGTAGTCAAATTCCTCTACTAAAAGGGTGGAACTATAGTGATTTGAGGTCCTACTTTGGGAATATGTAGGTAGTGTCCAGATCTTAGATCAAATCTAATGGAGCACATTTAAGCATATAATATAAAATCAATAGAACACAAGAAAATTTAAATATTCAATGAGTTAAGGAGTTACCATATGGTGTAAGTTCAAGAGTAGAAAGAGTGACAATAGATCTTGATTGCAAGCATAGGGCTACCAAGTGACACTATCGAGGATGGAGTTGATAAGTCAAGGATAGATCAATGGCTTACATCCATTCATACGAAGAAATATTAATGGTGTGAGATGATTCAATAATTCTAGGTCAAAAAATCTATGAAAAATGAACAATGGATCAAGCTTGGGACACTTGTTGATTGGGGTTAGTGAAGAATTTTTAACCAAGACAAATAAATACAAAGGACCCAAGCCCAGATATGATATATGTTGGACCAAGAGAAGATATTATAAGATCAAATAATGGCATTAAGACTCTGTAGGGATAGAATAGGTCTTTTTAGACCTAGAATAGATTAGGATGGGCTAATAGATATTTATATGATATAAAAATGTCCAAGTAGATGTATCAATCATCCATAAAAACTAATAAACAAATTGGTTTTTAGTCTATAATAGGCCCAGTTTCACATTTTAAAGTAAAGGTAGATGTGTGTAATTAATGGAAGAGCATTCCAAGCCATATCTTCAATAAATAGCCACCAAAAACAAGATCTCACCATGGTTTTGTTAGATTCATAATCTTGGTGATCTTATCCTTCAGTAAATGGAACATTAATACACAAGAGATTGAGCTATTTCTATAATAGTTGAATTCATAAGTGGACACTAGAGATCTAAATGTAAGTTAACACCACTCTTTGATCTTATCACAAAAACTTTCTACCTCCTCATGTATGCATAAGGTTCCTACTATGATTTCTAGCCCTAATTTATCAAATAAACTTCAAAAAGTATGGTTGTGGCACCACAAAAGAATTAAAAGTTGTACATATCACCCCAAGTGGCACATTAATTGTAAAATAATCTTATTCTCTATAAAATCCTAGGTTTCCATTTTAAAAAGGGGTTGACACATTTTAATAACCTTACGCTACTAAAATTTCCCCCCATGAGTACTTGTATTGGTTAGACCTTACATGTCAATGATAATTAAGTTCACCTCCTTTTGTTATTCTGATGTTCTATGTGTTATTTATGTTTGTTTATTCCTATATATGGGTAATGTTTGCCCATCTCATTTATCATTCATCCTTATTACCTCTTCAGTGAACTCAAAACTCACTTATAGGTCATATCCTCTATGTACAAAGCTAAATGTAGGATTTATTTGTAGATAATCTTTGTCTTCTCAATATTGTGTTGTATTCTTATGCCTCTATACAAAATACTTATGCATATAGAGTGAGTTTGCATAATCTATGTGATATTATCTTTTGTAAATATTTTTCATTGTGTTTATGGTAGTATGAGTTCTCTCTCTATTATAGGTGCATTGCCTTTTACTTTCAAAATATTTTACCCTCTCCCTCCTTTTTCCTCTCAAAGATCATAGGTTTAGATTAGCAATAGTTTACCTTTCTTCTCTTTAGGCTTGTATACTAGTTTTAAACTAGGTGTATTTAGAAAAGAATGAATCTGGCCTACTCTAGAGGCTCGTCACAAGGAATGAAAGGGTTCCATGCCTTGAGGAATTCCCATCATTATGATGAGATGATCGATACTCGCATTTGTATTTGAGTGATAATACTTCCACACCCAATGCTTTAGACCTTTGTACCTTGCTCAAGGCCTTCACATTTATCATGCTACTACCAAGCTTCCATGCACCATGAATCATTCACAGGTTTACATTTCAAATGAAAACAATGCGTTTTCATGTTATTTTAGGTCTAGATTAGTGTTCTTACTGAACCTTGTCCATGAAACACTTATGAAATCATTTAGATTGTGAGGTTATGTGAGCCAACATTATCTTTTATAGATCTAGTGTGGGTTTAAGTTTATGGAGTTTCCTATTTTTATTTGGTGCATCATCTTTTAGCCTTCTTAGGATCCCTTTTCCCTTTTCTAACCCTTTTCCCTATAGTATCATTAGTCTAGGTGATCAATCAAGAGGAATCTAACCTTCTCTAGAGGTTCAACCTCACCATAAGCTACCCATAGCCTACTATTGTCCTAATATTATGACTAGGAGTGGGGAGCCTAAATAAATCCTCCACAAGGGTGCAATATCACACCACAATAGTTCCCTTATGTAAATTTTTGATGAATTAATTATGTAAGTGGTTTGGTATATGTTTGAAAATAAATGATTGCTATGATAAATTAACCTACCTAGATTACTCTATATTAATTACCTAAGCAAATAAGGAATGTATGCAATTCTTTATAAACCTTTAAAAAGGACATTAAAAATAATCTTGAATTTGTATTTTGAATGAAGATAATAATGAAGATAAAAGTGAATGAATGAATAAACTCATAATGAATTATAATAATAAAAATGAGATCTTAGGGGTCCCACCGAGCATGCCAAAACTTAATGAAATTACAAGATTTATGAAGAATACCTAGAGATATGAAGATGGTTACTCACTGATTTGAATCTAATGAATGAGGGAGCTTATTTTTTTCTTGGAATAATAACTTGAACACAAAGAGATAACTTTGACAAAATGGATTAATAGATAAATAGGTGAGTTGTCTGGTTAGGAACAAGTCCCAGGAAGTTACAAACTTCCTCAAGTGGATGTCAACTCACTAATTTAAAATCAAGTGGATAAATGAATACTAAAATTATAAAAAATAAAGATGTGATAGCAATAATGAGTATGAATTATCATTCTTTATACTATCAATGTAAGTAAAGTATTCATCTCAATAGGTTGTATTAACATTCACATCCTCTTGTATAAACTCTAGTTGGTCATAAGTGGATTCAACTGAGGGAGAGTAAAAAATGGAAAAATGTGTTAACTCAAATGCTATGTCACTCTCATCAGTAAAAAAGGGTTGAGATACAATGGGTAGATCAGTAACATTAATGACTTCATGCATAATTCTGAGCAGAGTCATCTACACATTAATGTCATGTTTAAATAGATAAAACCTAAAATTAAAATGGGGTTAAGATAGACTTCTAGGATTTATAGGGTTTTAGTTTTAAAATATAATATATTATATTGATTCCAATCTTATAGAATCAATGTTGAATTAGATGAATTAGAGTGTATTGCATACAGACTGCACTTAATTAAAAATAGGGAATTATAGGGTGATAGAGGATAATGATAGGGAAAATATGGATGTACATTGTATTTTAAGAGTGGGATAATCAAGAAATCATATGACTATAAATAATAAATGAAATAAATATAATGATACTAACCTTGAACTAAATTTGCAGGAAAAATGTATTAATCCCACAAGTGCAAGTGATCCTCTTGGTTTGTGATGATGGATGTCGACTAGGTGTGGCATAATTTTAGTAAAGTGGTGCTAAGGTTCTCCTTGATAATCCTAAGAAAATCCAAGAATTGTTTTAAGATTCAATTTTCATGGTCATTGAGCCAAAAGTCTAGTTGCATATAAATAGATCGACGTCGATCAGGAGAATTAGTGTTGATCATAGGTGAATTGACAGCAATTCACCCCTTTTAGTACAGAGTTATTTCATCCACACTAGTTTTTTTGAACTATGTGAAATTTTAGGATTATATGAATTATTTTTGTAAGGATGGGGTTATATGTGTGTAGGTTGGTTAAAGGGTTAGGATTCCATGGGTTGTAAATATATTTAGGTGTTTGGGGAGGTAAAATGGTAATTTGTAAAAACAAATTATAAGATTTCTAACGATAAATAATTTAAACTTTGTAATAGGTATATTGATGATAATAAAATAATAATAATAATAATAAGGGCCCTATAATACCAATTAAATCATATATAACATATGAAATTGTAGTGTCTATAATAGTCTTTCATTATTTAGAAAGATAGGTTCATTTAGTAAGTTAATATTAGGATGATTTTTGGTTGGTGAAATAAGGTTGAGAAATTTAAATATTATTTAAATTTTTAATTTATCTTTATACAAAATGTATGCATGTTTTTTTTAAACATTAATATCTTTTTTATGTATTAAATTAATTTATGATAATTATTTATGGTTTATTTTGATGATGTGTAATTAGAAAATATGACTAACATATCTTACATATAGTAATAAATTACTATATGTTATTATGGGATAGTCAATTTATTATACTTATGTAAAAAATTGTATTTATTTTTGTTGCGTATAATTGGAGATGATTCTGTTTGGAATAATGACCACTTATGTGGTAATGTTAGTTAATAAAAAAATCAATAATGTACATTTATTTAATTTAGATTATATTTTCAAATCTACTAAATTTTATTAAAATAAAATTCATGAGGGTAGTGATCCTAGCTCAAGTCATGTTAAAATAAGTAGGTGTCCCTAATTAGTGGCAATAAAATTCTCACATCATGTTGATTTAAAAAAAAATCGAACAAATTTCCATGTATTGATTTTGGAGATAAATCTGGAGCTTAATTATGGTTATTCATGTAATTATGTAAATCATTGAATGTGTAATCTTAGTATGATGATTCTTCTATTAACAATTCTAATCTTTCTATGTTATCTTAGTGTTATATTTCTTCATGTTTGACCATTACTCTAAGGTTAGAGATTAGTTTATTTATGTGCTCAAGGTGCATAATATTTTATGTCAACTTCAAGCATTTGGTTAAGAATATAAGTTAGTATTGGTCCTATTAGGAAGGCCATAGGATAAGTATATAGGTTTGGGTGTAAAAGTGTATGTTACGTATAATGGTCCACCCCAATCTTCATATTAATTAGTTAAAATAACTTCCTAATAGTGTCCTTTATAGATTTTTAATCTTATTCAAATACATGTGTTTGGTCTAACATAGTTATGGACCATATCACACTTGTGAAAATTATTTTACTTTCACTAGGTTTGGATGGGGCTAAAATAAATAAAAATTAATTTTGGGTTATTGCATTTTGGTATCATATCCTAGGTTTATGTGCTCTATGAAAATTTGGGAAATGAGTTTAAATTTTTTACCTATATAATTTTTTGTTTTGTTTCACTACAAGATGGTGAGAATAATATATGGTGGTTTAGATGATGACAACAACATGGGTGTTTAAAATCTAGGTAGAGGTAGATGAATAACTAAGGGAAGAGGTAGATGTAGTAGAGACCAAAACATCAACTCAGGTAGAGAAGAACCTCCTATTAATAATATTGGTATAAATGTCAGTAATTTTTTTGTTAATGATCCTAGATGAAACCTAGCTTCTAATCAAGAACAAGTCTTAAAATGGATATTATCTTCTCTTAATACTTTTTAAAGTAGGTTAGAAACCCAAAAATGTAGGCTGAATAATCTTGAGGTTGTTTCATAAGAAGTACCCCAAATAGATCAAGGAAAGATGAAGAGCAAGTAATCGAAGAGTCTTATTTAATAGTGGTTGACCCCATCATTAAGTAGCTTAAAAATATCTCACCTCCTATAATTTTAGTTAAATAATTTGGTGATGCAATTGATGCATGGATAGTTGAGTTTTAGGAAATAATTCAATCTACATAACATGACCTCAACTTTGAAGGCAAGGGTATTTTATTATCATCTCATTAGATTTTTAGCTTGATGGTAGAACCATATCTATGCTTCTGAGGGTTATCAACCTTTGAAACTTCCCTAGCCTATTTTTGAGAATCCATTTTGAAAAAGGTATCTTAGTGCCAATTTTAAAGAGCAAAACATAACATATTTTTAGTTTTTAAAATAATAAAACATGTTTTTGATAGAATATGAGAATAAGTTCTTGAATTTATTGTGTCATATGAACTATGTGCATGATGAGGAAACTGAGGTAATAAATTTTAAACTTGGATTGAGGGAAATATTGATGCATGATATCAATATGACCAAAACAAAAAATTTGACAATTGTCATTGAATCTAATCATAGGGAATAAGAAAAATAAATATCTCAACAAAAAGAAAGACAATATTTCAAAATTAATAGACAATAATCTAAAGCTTAAAATATTTCTCCTTCACCCAATAATTTCAATAAATCTTATTAGAATCATATATTTACTAGGAGAAATAGTGTTTTTAATAAGTTTTAAGGATAATTTATTATTTAAATATCTAAACTCTTCCAAAACTAGGACTTTTAAGAGAAAATAGTCTTAGGTAAATTATAATTTACCTACAATAGGGGAAAACACTATACCTTTAACACCTTAGTGGATTGTTGTTTAATGGGAATGTGTTGATAACCACTATATAAAATAATTTCCTAAGTTAAAACTAGGGCAATCAACTAATCATAGGGACTATGAAACTATGGATTATAAAAATGCTAACTTTTAGGCCACTTCTATTAAATCAGAGGTAATATGTCAGTGTGTTTTATTTTTAGTTTTGATTGATTCTAGTGAAATTGATAGTTTTGTCTCTCCTATTATTGTTAAGAAAAGTAAAATTAATAAAATTAGCCTAAAATAAGAATACGAGGTTTAATTCATTATATACAAAAGGGTTCTCATTTATCAATGCTTATAACAAATAGAGCTTAACTTAGGAGTGTTTTCAACTAGAGTAAACTTGTTTTTAGCACATTTGGGATAGTATGACCTTATTCTTAGAATGGATTAGAATAATAACATAAATCCACATTGGATCATAGTAATAAAGTGGTGTAATGATGTGATGACTTGGGATAAATTTTTAAAATCTAAGGTGTTTATCAGTTTAATGTGATAAATCTACTTTCAGCCATATAGCTAAAAAAGGTTAAGCATAAAGACGTTAAGCTTTATGTTCATATGCAAGAGATATAACATTAGATAAGGAAAAAATTTATCAAAATTTTCATTTTATAAGTGAATTTTATGATTTTTTTCCTAAAAATATTTTTGGACTTACACTTATGTGTGAATTTGATTTTTCTATTGATGTTATGTTGGGAGTTACCCCTACATCTAAAGATCCATATCATATGAATGTGGCTGATTTTCAAGAACTAAAATTGATGTACATTAAGTTTTGGAAAACAAAATAATTAGAATAAGTGTTTCTCTTTTTGATTCCTTATTATGTTTGTGAAAAATAAATATGGTATTCTTAGGCTATGTGTTGACTATCGCATGCTTAACAAGGTCATAATCAAGAATCGTTATCCTTTGAAAAGGATAGATGATTTTTTTGACTAAATGAAGGGTGTAATATTATTTTTAAATATTGATTTGAGGTCATGTTAAAATAAACTAAGAAATAAAGAAGATTACATCCATAAAACATATTTTTGTACTCATTATGGTCATTACAAGTTCATGGTAATTCCCTTTGGCTTGAAAAATGCACCTATTACATTTATGAACCTTATGAATTGTGTATTTAGGGAATATTTGGAAAATTTTGCTCTTATTTTCCTTGATGATGTATTAATCTATTATGTGAATTAAACTAATAATGATCAACATTTTCATTTAGTTTTACAAAAACTGAGGAAACATAAGGTTTTTAGGAAGCTTTTTAAATGCATATTTTCCAACTTGAAATACATTACTTGGGTCATATTATTTCCAAAAATGGAAATGATTAGATTTGGTATAGATAAAATCTATTCAAGAGTGGTATTCCCCTAAAAATTTACATGAAGTGTGTATCTTTAGGGGATTGGATGGTAGCTATAGAAATTTTGTGGAAAATGTTTCCAAATTGGCTAATCCCATTTCCTCTTTGTAATGTATAGGTAAAAGTTTAATATGTGCATATCGAGAATCTAAGGGAGATTAGTCAATTGTTATTGAATCAAAATCCAAAACAACTTAAAGACATAACTTCTCAATCCTAATCCCTAGGTTTAGCTATGGACTATAAACAAGAAATGCAAATTGGAAAATAAAGAACCATGATTTTTACCTCCCTTGAATGTTTTTTGAAAACCAATCTAAAGAGGCTGATCTTGACTTGTATACGTATAATTATTTATAAATTATTGAATCTTCATATGATTATAATCTTTCCTTATCTACACTTGATTTGGATTCATCTTGGCATGAGAGTTAGGAAGATCCTTGTGTAATTTAGTAGCATAAGTTTGCATGGAGAAGTTTCTTAAAATGAGAAGTGTGAGGATTTTATTTATAAATTTATTAAATCATTGTGAACCATTCATATAATATCAAGATGCAAAGCTGAGGATCAATCCTCAAATTTATGATTACACACATAGAGTGTGTAAGAGTGACCATTTAAGGATTTTTGGAGTATGGAAGGCACATTAGAAGAAAAAGTGTAGTCATTGGTCCTCTTGAGTGTATAATAGGGGTGTAAGAGGAGGAGTGTGTAAGAGAGGTGTAATAACTTATATTTCTTGTGTAAGTGAAGTGTAATAAATGTCATAAGTTTTATTTTTTTGCATGCTTTTCCTGATGATGTCATCCATTTGTAAGGCAATATTCTAATTTTAAATTTAATAAAAATAGATTAATTTTAAATCCATGGATTTTCCTATTAGAGGAATAATTAGGATTTTATTAAATGAGATTAATAAAAAATTAGAAGATGGTGAAAATTATAAAGATGAAGAAGTAAATTGGGAACAACAAGTTCTAAAGAATAAGAAAGAAAAAATAGTGTAGGTTTTGGATATGAAGACAGTGAGCACAAGGCAAGGGAATTATAAAATGTATTTAGTGTAGTGGGAAGGATTAAAACAAGAAGACAAAATTTAGATTATAGAATGAGAGCTAAAGAATATTTATAAGGAAAAAAGGTAGTAATACAATCAGGCCAACTTGTAGGAGTTGAGTTATTTTCAACTAGAGGAGAATGATGTAGAAAAATAGACCAACCTTTCAGAGGCCATAACTATTCACTCATAATTATGTTTGAGCTCTTCCACATGCCAAAATGACTGTATCACAAATTTAAATACTATCCTAAGTTGATATATCTACTTATATTTGATTCTAATATTTTCTGAGGCCAAACATGATCATTTGAGGGTCTAAAATTAACGTTAAATGATTTTTTGAGAATTTTCTGTTTTTAGAAATTGTATATTTTTAGAACCAAAAGTTGAATTTAGTTTAATTTCATTCCATAGGATAATTTTAGTATTTAGGTTATTTTGGGAAATTTTTAGATCCACACATGCTTGCACGTGAAACTTAGTATAAATAGTTGCTAAAAATAGACTTTTTTTAGATTTTAGTTTTTTTTTTAAATTTTGCATGTAGACTCCAATTTCTGAGTTTAGGATTATTTAATCATGTTTTGGGTTTGTAATTATTTCAAGCAATCAATACGAATCAATTCTGAGTATTGTTTCAAGATCTTGGCCTATTAGTAATTTTCTTTTTCTTGATAGTTTTCGGGTTCATTATCCTAAATAGATTATTTAAGAGGCAATATTCCAATTTTGAATTTAATAAAAATAGATTAATTATAAATCCATGGATTTTCCTATTATAGGAATAGATAGGATTTTATTAAGTGGGATTAATTAAAAAAAATAGAAGAAAGGTATATTTTACAATGTTTCTATTTCTCAATCAAGTGTTCACTTAATTATCTTGTGAAAAGAATTGCAAACGGGGAGAGGATACACTCAACAATATTAAAGATGAAGTATGATCCATTACCCCAATTAAGGATGTATCATTGTGATTTTGGATTAAAATGCTAGTTGTGATGGTAAATGAGGTCTAGTGTTGATTTTTCATTAAACATGGAAGTGCTTAAAATGTAGTGTCTACATTTTTCCCCTATTTGAGGAGGTAGTTGTGAGGCACAAGGTATAGTAACGTCTTTTTAATGAATGAAAAATTCATTAAGATTAAATTTGATAACACTTGAATAATGATGTGTTCTTATGTAGTTGAAATTTTATAAGTTAATAAACTTAGATTGATGCCCAAAAGGGTTCTTGATTATCCATGGATGCCCCTTCAAAGGGATGGTTGGGGAAGAAGTTGAAATAGATAGACCCTTGAAAAAGAGAGGAAGAATATAAAATGAGATAAATTTGTGGGATTGGAAATAGAATAAAAATTAGATGATGAAATTGGCCCCAAAGAGGAAAGTCCTAGTTGATCATAATAATGTGCTCCAACAAGGTAGATTTTATCATTAATTTAAGGAGCTACTATAGTAGGGATAATTTTCATCATTAATTATTATTAATGTTTTTCCCCAATTTGGAATATTTTCACTTTTATAAATGATGATTAGTCATTTGATTAATTAGTTAGGGGATAGTATAAAAGGAGAGATTTTACCATAGCATTTTCTAGTATACCTCCAATACATGATCTTTTATATAGCACTAAATGGTATGTACCATGATATAAAACACCATGATGACCAGGTCATTATGTGAATAAATACTAACCCTTGTTTTAATAGATAGATAATAACAATAGATGATGATAAAAATCATGATGAATTTTTTTCAAATACCAATGGATGGAATCAATTACAACTATGTGACAAGAATCACAATGATTTTGACCCCACTGAAAAAGTGGAATGATTTTAAGTGACAATAAAAAAAAAGGAAAAAAATAAGAAAGCATAAAATCAAGAAACCACAAACTTAAAAACAACAATAAAAAGAACCCATTTTCTAAAGAGAGAAGGTAAGTAAATGCACCAAAAACAATCAAACATAATTATTATTGACAAACATACAAACACAATATAAAATAAGTAATTAGTTTATCTATTGTAAATGTGTAGATGTAAGGCCCTACTCTACGGTATTTGTCCCCTAAGATCTAGAGAATATCTGATAGGATGAGATGGTAACTTGGACTAAAGGGGGAAATAGAATAAAAAGGAAGCGGTGTAAGATTTGAATCTAAATACCCCATGTAATTTGATGATACCTACAATATCCTATAGACATCAAGATAAATGTAGTTATCCCAAGGATGTGAGAAAGAATAAAAATGATGATAAGTAAGAGATTACATTATATAAGAAGAATAATAAAAGGTACACTCATAAAACAATGAAAATACTTTAATTTAAATGATAATGATATCAGTTGAGATGACTTGACATTCCCTATGCATCCAATAATTACCTACATAGTCCATACAGATCTGAGGATGATGTTGTTCTCCAAAAATGGGAGTAAACATGATCAATAATGGTAATGGACAATGGAAATTATCATGTTTTTATAAGGGGTTTCGACCTATAAAATTCAATAAATCAACCCATCTAAAATATAGCTAAAGGCCACTAGAAAACAAGATGATAAAGCAAGAAGAATTTAGTGGCGTAATATCACTTGTATAAAATCTATGCCTTTTTATAAATATTTTATTTTTAGGTTGTTTTTGAGATTTTCAATTTTTAGGGTTATTCAAATTGTTTTGAATTTTTTGGGCATCTCAACTCAATGGATAATTATAATATTTATAATGGTTTAACTCTAACAATGACAAGAGCATGGCTTAGGTTACTCACAAAATGACAAGATCATGGAATTGATTGCTTGTAAAATGGTGAGAGAATGGAAAAGGGGTAACTGAGATAACCTCAAAAATTGAGTGCTCTCTACGTAGTCTAAAATGGACCTTAGGTCAATATAGTTCAACCCTAGTGAAAAGTATTACAAATCAATAGAGGGGTTGAAAATGGGAATGACATAGGAATAAAATAAATGGTACAGTATTTAACAAGTCTAAAATATGAATTTCAAATATGGTCATACAATGAAATCATGACTAATCTACTTTTATATACCACTTCTCCTAGATGTGTTAATATTGACTAAATCTAAACAATCTATTGGAAACTTGCTTTGAAGTATGGCATCTAGAATCATTTACTATTTTGATAAATTGGGATCAAGAAAAAAATGGTAATATTAGAAATGAATAATATTAATATGGACCAACATGATTATAAATAAAGATAAGTGAAGGTATTTTTAGGTCATGCCCCTAAGCAGGGGTCCTCATAGATAATGTTAAATTAAGTCAAGTGTAAAAGGCTTGAGATGCATAATATTCATGTGCTTATCAAACTCTTCTCCAAATGATGTAGCTAATATGTATGATCTATATCCATAATTTTTTATGATGATGAATGGTACCAACCAATTAGGTTCAAATTTTCCCTTATTTTCATGGGCAACATTTGTATTCTTCTAATTTTACTTTAGGGCTTGGTCACCAAGTTCAAATTCTCAATGTTTCATGTGCTTATTATAGATATAATGCAACCTCTTCTAATTGTCTTTGGTATTTTTCAAATGAATGACCCATTTTTCATCAAGTAGTTATAATTATTAAAATTATGAGCCTACATATTATTCCTCAATAATGATATTTTACAATTAAATGCACAAAGAAGGTAACTCAATCTTAGCAGGGATAATACAATATGTGCCATAAAAAAAGAGTATGGTGTGGCTCCTTTAGGAGTGAAGCTATTTGTATAGTAGGCCTAAATGGAAGTAAATAGTTTTAAATGCTAATAATATCCAAAATCATTAATGGTATTTTAAAAAAGTTGGATCAAGGTTATGTTAGATGCTTTAGCTTGACTATTGCTTTGATGAAAATTGGTAGTGTAAAAATGTTACTTGATTTTTTATTTTCCATAGAGGCATTTGGAATCCTTATTTTTTAAGGATCTTCCATTATCATAAATGAGATTAGATTGAATGCCAAAGTGGAAAATTAGATGGTTGAGGACAAATTTTTAAATCTATTTCTTAGGTACTTAAATGAGTGAAATGGCTTCAACCTAATTTGTAAAATATTCATTTGAAATGAGCATATGTTTACGATCATCTGATAAATTAGGATTGATTTTACCTATGAGATAAAGTCGCTATATGGAAAATTTCCATGTCATAGTGATTGGTTGAAGAAACTAATCTTGAGAATGAATTATATTGGCATTATTTTGACAAGCCATACACTTTTTACATATGTACATGAATCAACCTCCATAGTGGGCCAATAATACCCTATACATAGGAAATCCTTCACAAGGACCTTTTCATCAATGTGGGACCCTCAAATACTTTCTTGTACTTATTTAATCTCTAATATAGACTCTATCAAAGCTAAATATCAAAGGAGAGTTCCATCATATCCTTTATGATAGAGTGTGGTAGTGATAATGGTATAACAAGAAGTGGTTTGATAGAAGGAGTTTCATTTTTTATGGCAAAGGTTGGAAAAGATAATATTGTCATGAAGATAGGAATATATCAGAGTACCAAGGTGAGCTAGGAAAAAAAATACCACATATCATTTAAAATTTAGAATTTTCATGAGCTAGCCTTAATATACTTCAATAAGGAACTGATAATCTATAGAATAATTTATAATTAATATTAACGAACCAATTGTTTCAATTGCATCAATAATTTTGTTGATGGCTCTTAAAACATGTTTAAATCAAATGTTCTCAAATCTCTACTTAAGATGATCCACCATATTCTTGTAAGGAATAATCTTGTCATATGTGGTCGTGTATGACTCCGTCACCTAGTTAATAATTATCTAAGAGTCTCTATGAACATACAAGTTCTTGATGTTCCATTATACTACTAGGTCAATCCTTACAACAAGTGCTTGGTACAAGAAAAACAAATGTGAATTTTTATGGTAATGAGATCCCATTGTGGCATTATGAATAATAACCATTAAAATAAAAGGTCTAGTGTTGAGTCATAGAATAAGTGTCCTTTAGAGTCATTATTGACTCATCAGGGAAATTTAAAATAAGTAGTTTATTATATAACAAGGGTGCTTAGATAACATTATCTTCAAGTGTCAACCACTTAATGTCTTTTTAATGAACATAATAAATATAAAATTCACTCAATAACATGATCCACTTGGCCATATGAGTAGTCAAAGTTACCTTGGAAAGTAGGTATTTGAGTGGGTCCACTATGGCAATGACAATGGTCTTATTAATGTCATAATTTTTGGGTTGTAAACACCATGGCTAAATAATACTTTTTAAATAAGATGTAATTGTGTTCATAGGCAACCAATCTATGGGTTAAATACTATATGGCTTGTTCTTTTCCTTGATCATTATGTTGTGCTAGGAGTTCCCCAAGTCACAATCAGTTGTTGAGATGCATAGAAGCAATAGATTTCCATGTGTAGGTGTAGTTAGAGTATGTGGATTGACAAAATATTATTTTAATTATTAAAATGCTTGTTTATAATAAATATTCCATGAGAAAATGGTACCCTTTCTTATAATATGATTATAGGGATGGCATTTATCTACCAATTAAAATATAAATAGCCTAATAGATTGGATTTTTCCTTGTAGTTTGCAAAGATATTTGAGATTAGAAGGTGGGGGAATTTTTGTAATGGTTTTAACCTTGGATGAATATATTTCAATGCTTTAATGTGAAGCAATAAAACCTATAAATTTTCTTGAAGTAATTCCAAATATACTTTTTAAGGTTAAGCTTGACCTTGTATTCATGAATCCTTTCAAAAATTCTCCATAATATATATGGATGTCCTACTCTCATCTTGATTTTAAAAAAAAATATCATCCATGTAGTCTTCAATAATATCATGCATCATGTCATGAAAAATTAATTATCATAGAACATTGGTAGTGGTATTGACATTATTAAGACCAAATGGCATCATGTGATAACTTAATATTCCCAATGAAATAATAAAAGTTGTCTCATTTTATTATTTATGTGTAATTTTAATCTGATTATATCTTGAGAATCCATCCATAAGATATATGATCTCATACCCTACCATGGAATCTAAAATCATATCAATTTTGGACAATGGAAATTCATCATTTGGGAATGTTGTATTGGTATCTCTGAAGTTAGTACACAATTAGATTCCTTGTGGCTTTTTGTTGATTGGGACTATGTTAGACATCCAATCTAAATAATCAATAGGATGAATACACCCTACCTCCAATAATTTGTATAATTATCTATTGACAAGAAAAACTATATGAGGGTGAATTTTTCTCAACTTTTGTTTAATAGGCATGGCCAAGATGTACAAAAAATTATTTATAACTAAAGTGGGGTCCAAGCCTACCATATCTAAATAACACCACAATACAAGCTATTGAAGTAGGGTAGTAAGTATCTGACACTAATTTTTGGTGAGGAACACTTCAAGTTTGATCCATTTAGGATCAACAAGGGTTCCAATATTGACTTTGGTGGTATCATCCACAAGTAATGTGGAATCATCTAAAATATTTTTCAAAGTGGTACATTGGTCTTTAACTTCATCTAGTTGCTCGAATGGCTCATTGAGTTCACCCAAGCAAGAAAAATATGAATCATCAAGGTATGGAAAAGGTCATTTGGTAAAGGTATATGGTAAATATGAAACTAATTTATCAATTTATGATCCTCCAAACTAATTCTTGAGTGGCATGAAGTTGTAAAATTGGGGAAGGCATGGGCATAATTTAAAAGAGGATAAAATTATCCATCCAATGACACCTAAAATAGGTTTTTACCATGGGACTAATCTTTTTCTTTACTTTTACCTAGGTCAAAAATTGCCTTGAAGAGTTTTTCACTTTGGAAACTCGATGTTTGATTTTTTTAATTTTTGTTTGTGACTAAGGAAATTCACTTGTTCTCTCAAATAGGAATTAGGGTCAAATATAATAATAAATACCTTTTTGTGATCACCAAGTGGAAAATTATCTCTAAGATGCATAAGTTCATAGATGATCTCATTGTTTTAAAAATCATATAATAAAATATAAGAGTCTTGTTAGTTCTAGTCAATCAATTATGGATGATGGAAGAAAAGAGAGGAAATAGATGGCATAATAATAATGGTATAAATGTATTGGGGTTAAATAAATTGGTATCAACTAAATCATCCTACATGTTATAAGAGGACTCTACATTAATATTAGCATTATCCATGTTAGATGATAATTTTGAATCACTTTCGAGATCTAGGGGGTCACCCCCAGGTAGTTTGTACTAATACCTTGATCTCCTTTATGTTTGATAATTAATATTATCTCAATAATTCATTGATATTTGACCTCATGCCTTTTATATTGTATTCTTGATTATCCATTATCTTGTTTGGAATAACATACTTTGTATTTTGGTAGTAGGTGGCAAAATCATCACTATATAACCATGAGTCATTATCAACCTTCATTTGTTATTTATCCTACAAAGTGGTTTTAATGAAAAACATAGGTATTTTGTGATGAGAACTATCCTTCTTATGAAATTTCATTTTAGGATTATTCAATTTAGGCCTACCACATATTTTAAGCATTTTAGGTATTTTGGTTATATGAAACACATTGATAATTTTATATTCCCTAAAGCCCTTGTCATGAATAGTGAAATGATTGGATATTACAATAGGTAGTGTAGACTAAGTAGAATCAAAGGTGCTTGGATCCACATAATTATATTTAGGTCATTGATCAAATATTTCCTTATTATTCTTTAGAATAAGCTCTATTCCAAAGTGATAGTTTTAGATTTTGTATTCTAATTATAAATGTTTATAGAATTAGTATGATTAAAAATCATCAAGAATATTAATTTAAAACTTGGAATGAGTAAACTTGATACATTTATGAAGAGTGGAATGTACGACATGCACTTCATGAATCCATGGTCTCCCAAGGAGCAAGTTATATGATATTTCTAAATCAAGAACATGGCATAGAGTATAGTGGCTTAGGGGACCAATGGTGATAGGTAAAAACATATTACCTTGTGTCACACTCATTATCATAAGCTTTGATAGTGATGGTATTTGGATAAATATATATTACTACATAGCCCAAGTCTTTGACTCACTTCAAAGTTACAATATTTAGCCCTGAACCATTACCTATGAGGACTCGTTTAACTTTATTATGAGAAATGATTTGTTTTATGTAAACTGGGTTATTATACAAAGGTCCAAGGGATGACATATATGTTTTATAAAAAATTAATTATTGGCATAGATCTAGATGACTCAAAAGTGTTTGACATTTATCAAGCATAATGTCACATGTCCTTAACCTTTGGCATGTCTAGGGATATGTGTGGATAAATTATGGCTTACGTACCTCTTTTATATTCTTGCTACATTTATTTATGTTCTTAATTAGGTCATCCTATGGAATAACCATGGAAAATTAGACTATATATAAGAGTTAGTGGTTAGTATTTGATCATCATATTAATTATTCTGCTCTTATTGCATTGTTGAGGAGGTTACCCCTTTGAAGTGGTTTTGCTATATTGTCCATTATTATGCACTACTATCAATTATTACTTTGTGATTTCTTATATTTTTCTATTATATGTGATATATAATAATTATGTTTGAACATCTAAGTAATCTCCTTAAAAATGGTATAAGATATTTGATTTGTTCAAGTTTCCTACAACATTTGTTTTCCAAATCTGGTGAGGCATGACTTCTGTGAGTGGAGGGAGTGAAAAAACATAATTTGCAATCCAAGGACAATTAATTTTTTTTGTCAACATAGTATTGTTCAAAATGTTTTTTTGAAAAAAAATATTTAAACAAAATTGGAAAAAAAATTCCCCTTTGCACATTTTTAGTCATTGGATTCATCTCAATGAGACAATTACAATGGTATATTTTGTTAGTACACTTTTTTGTTAATAAAAATTTTCACCCTAGTGCATAAAAGTAGTCATTAGATTTGTCTTTCTAAGGTGATTATAATGGTACCATATCTTGGTACACTTTTTTAGGGTTAAAATCCTCTTAGGGTTTGTGCATGGCAAGTCCTACAACTTACGGAAAAGGGGGAAAAGAAACTCCAAAGTCTCCTTCTAGGGATGACATAGAATATGGAACTTTAGATCCATTATTTTCTCAACTTTAGGCTGATATGAAGGCTTGTTATGGTAGGATGAATTTATTATTGTTCAAAATGATGTTTTAGGGATGTAAAAAGAGATTAATATGGTTCACACTTAATTGCATCATATCACTATGTAATTGGCTACCATTTCATCTCAGTTATAGCCAAACAATCCTCCACTTCATCTTTTAGGTCCTCTTTTTCTCAACACTTATAGATCCAATCCTGGTGTGAAATTGATGTTACAAAAAGTGGACATGCATAAGTCTGATGGTAATGATCCTCTCACTTGGACTACCCAAATTGAAAATTTAGTTGATCTTCATCAAACTCCTATTTCTCAGAAGGTGATAGTGGTGTCTCTATATATGGAACCTAAGCAGTTCATTTGGTATCACTGGTTACATGCTCAAAACAAAAATAATGGTGCTCATATTACATTGTATATTTTCATAAATGAGTTATTGGCTCATTATTAAAATAATGTCTCTAAGAACTACTTTAGTCGTTTAGCCAAACTATGCCAAATAGGAACAATGAAGGATTATATTCATCAATTTTAGAATCTATCCTTATGGGTGAAAGACATCACTGAGGAAAATTTGACTGATATTTTTTTAGGTGGAATCAAAGATAGAATCCAATTGTATGTTTGGTGTTTAATCCATTGTCTGCATGAGAATTTATCCTAAATTCATACATGATAGAATAAAAAGAACTGGTTAAATGGAAATCTTTCACTACTAGTCATGATTGCACCTTTTCGACACCATCACTTCCTCAACCCATGAGTTTGACACCTCAAAAAATTGAGAATTAATCCAAAGGGTTGTGTTATGGTTACAATATCAAATGGAGCAAAGGACATCATTATTTTGAAAAGAAGATATTTTACATCAAAGGTGCCAATGAGGATGACGATGAGGATGAGGCAATTGGTGAGGATGTAGAAGGACCTAAGAAGGAATATGTAGAATCTCAAGTTACTATTTATATCATGCCATTTCAAGTATTATTACTCCTCAAAATATTAAGGTGGTGGTTTTCCTTAAGAAATAGAAGGTCATTATATTGATTGATTCTAAGAGTACACATAATTTTATCAATAGTAAGTTGATTGCTCATTTGAACTATTTTAGTTATCCCACTCCATAATTTTAGGTCATGATTTTAGATGGTTTTACTATCAGCTATTTAGGAAAATTCCATAGTATTAAGCTATCCATGGGAGACTACCTATTAGATTCTCCTCTATTTGATATTCCCATGGGTGGAGCTGACATTGTTCTAGGAGTATACTAGCTCACTACTTTGGGCACTATTGTGAAGAATTTTGAGGAATTATTCATGTATTTTCATTCTAAGGGAAGGACATTTAAGCTAAGGGTATTAAGAGATAAATCTCCACAAATTGTTAGTTCCCATCAAATGACCAATATTCTTTGAAAGGGTGCTGAGGGATTTATAGCTCACTTGTTCTCCATTAAATTTGAACCAAATCAACCATCTATACCCCCTAATCTACAACAAGTGATTGATGCCCATTTTATTGTTTTTGTGACATAGTAAAAGGAATTCTACCTAGTTGCATGCATGATCATGCCATCAAACTTATTCCTAGTAGTAAACCACCCAACATCAAGCTATCTAGGTATCCCTATGCCAAGAAAAGTGAAATTGAAAATATGGTATAGGAGATGTTGGATGCAAGAATTAATCACCACAACCAAAATGAGTATTTTTTTCCAATTACCATGGTGAGAAAGAAAGATTACACTTAGAAGGTGAGCCCTAAGTACAGAGAGCTCAAAAAGTACACTATTAAAGATAAGTTTATTTTTCCTATCATTGATGATTTTCTAGATGAATTGCAGGGTGCTCTTTATTTTATCAAGTTAGATTTGCATTATGGGTATCATCAAATCTAGATCCATGATGAATACATACCCAAAATAGCTTTTATAACTCATGAGGGCCATTATGAGTTTATGGTTATGACTTTTTGTCTAACAAATGCACCATCCACCTTTCAAAGTTTGATGAATATTATTTTTAGGCCATTTTTGAGGAAATTTATTGTGGTGTTTTTTGATGATATCCTCATTTACAGTAAAAATTGGGAAGAACATTTGTAACATGTGAAAAAAGTAATTAAATTCTAGAAAAACATTAATTGTATAACAAACCATCCCAAATGTAGTTTTAGGGATCTTGAGGTTGATTATTTGGGTCATATGGTTTCACATGAAGGAGTGAAATTTGATCCTAAGAAAATCCAAGCAATGGTGGACTAGTTGGTTCCTAAGACACTTAAGTAACTAAGGGGATTTTTGGGGCTAATTGGTTTTTATCATAGGTTTGTAAAAAATTATGGTAGAATTGCATCCCCACTCACCTATTTGTTGAAGAAAGACTCCTTCTAGTGGACTGATACTACTACCAAGGCATTTGAATAATTGAAACTAGCTATGTGCACCACTCTAGTGTTGGCCACTCCTAATTTTTCTAAGACTTTTGTAGTTTAATATGATGCATCTAGATATGGTATGGGTATTATTCTCATGCAAGAAGGTAGACCAGTTATTTTTTAAAGTCAAAAATTAAAGGGTAAAAATTGGCTCAATCTCATCTATGAGAAGGAAATGATGGCCATTATGCATGAAATCAAACAATGGATACCTTATTTGATGGGTCATCACTTTTAGGTAAAAAATGATCATGATAGTCTCAAATATTTTTTAGAACAATTATTGTCATTAGAGGAAAGAAATGTGTAACTCAGATGTTAGGCTATGGTTTTGAAATATTCTATAAGAAAGGCAAGGAAAATGTGGTGTTAGATGCACTATCTAGGAGCGATAAATCAGTTGAGGCATTGCTATGTTCCATGACCATTTGGTAGGTAGATTGGATATATGAAGCAAGATCAAAATGGGAAAATGATAGTTCTACCCATATTTTGATTTAGAATCCTTAGCAAGGTTTGGGTGTATTTTAAAAATTTGCATGAAAAGGTAATGAATTATGGTATAAATATAGATTGTACCTATGTAATAATTCTCTTCTAAAATAAAAAATCCTTTAGGAACTTCATGCAACTCTACTTGGGGGTCATTCAAGATTTTTTAAAACCTATCATAGGATCGAGTAGGATTTTTTTGGGAAGGACTCAAGTGGGATGCCCAAAAATATGTGGCTAAATATATGATCTATCAACAAAATAAATGTGAAACCATCAAAACCCTAAGTATTATGTGTCCTTTATCCATCCTTAGCCAACATTGGGAAGAGGTGTCTATGGATTTCATTATAGGGTTACCAAGATCTAATGGTAAAAATGTTATCATGGTTTTTGTGGATTGTTTTAGTAAGTATTCTCATTTTTTTCTTTATCATATCCATTTTTTTCAAGTATAGTATCTTTTAATTTTCTAAATACAATTCAAAAACTACATGGTACTCCTAAGACATTGTCAATGATAGAGATCCCATTTTCACTAGTATTTTTTGGAATAAATTATTTGCATGTTTGTGAACTAAGTTAGCTCATACCTCATCCTATAATCCTTAATCAGATAGACAAACTAAGGTATTCAAAAAAAAATTGGAAGGACATCTCCATTATTTTATTTTTGATAAAAAGGATAAATGGGTTTATTGGTTACTTATGTTCATAGTTCTTCCAAAATGTCTCACTTTATGGCATTTTATGCATACCACCCTCCATCCATCACTTCCACTATGAAGGTCCATCCTAAGTTTCATGCAATTGAGGAACATATTCACCATCAAGAGGAGGTCCTTGCAAGTTTGCATGCAAATTTAGCCATGGCCCATAATCACATGAATCAATAGGCATATCAACATAGGAGTGAGAGGAATTTTGACATTGGTGATTGGGTCTTTCTTCACTTGAATCCATATAAGTAGATGTCCTTGAAGTGACAACTTAAAGATAAAAAGATGTCCCCTAAGTGTTATGGGCCTTATTAAATCTTGCATAAAATTGGTAGTGTGGCCTACAATTTAGAGTTTCCTTCATCCACTCACATACATCTAGTATTTCAGGTATCATACCTAAAGAAAGTCACTAGAAACATAATATCTACTCAAAATGAGTTACCAAAATTGGATGAGGAAGGGAGAGTTATTCTTGATCTTGAGGTGATCCTTCAAATGCACACTAAGCAACTATGGTCTAGAATGAGTAAGGAGTACATGATCAAATAGAAGAATCTATCATGTGAAGATGCCACCTAAGAGGATGAATCCTTTGTGAAGCAACATTCATAGTTGATTCAAAATTGAGGACAATGTTGTTTTGAAGGGGAGGCTCATGATACACCCTTATCCTTTGAAATATCTAGGGATGTGTGACCAACTTATGGATTACATACCTCTTTTATATTCTTGTTACATTTATGTATGCTCTTAGTTAGGTTAGCCTATGGAATAACCATGAATAAGTAGACTATATATAGGAGGTAGTGGTTATTATTTGATCATCATATTAATTATTTTTATCTTATTGCATTATTTTGTAGGTTGCCCTCTCTAAGTGGCTTTTCTATATTATCTAATATTATGTTCTACTATCAAGTATTGTTGTGTGATCTCTTATCTTTGTCTATTTTTTCCAATATATAATAATCATGTGTGAACATCTGAGTAATTTATTTACATAATGTCACTTGTGACCTTTGAATTATAAGTTCATTCAATGTGTTATAGTGTAAATTTCATGTATGTAAAATATTTGAAATATAAATTTGCATCAATGTCTTTTGTAATTAATAGGAGTAATGGGACTGGTTTTCTAAGGTAGAGGACATTAAATGGGTTTTTTTAGAAAGAAGGTGTAGGACCTTGAATTGTAACCTTATATTATCAATTTTTTATTATACAAACTCAAGTTAGTGGAAGGTTAATATAATTACAATATGGGGAGTGAAGGCATAAAATGGTAACTGTTAGTTATTGATTACCATTTGGGTCATTATGAGCCAAAGGATTATTAACATAAAATGGAGGTGAAGGTCCTAAAATGGATGAAAAAGGTCTTTGGGTATTTTTTTAATTGGTTTAATATTGATCTTAATTGTAGAAATGTGTCCACTAGTGATGTAACTGTAGACACTAAAAAACTACCCTATTTTTGATGTCGAAACACCCTTGAACCTTTACCTTATATTGGAGCTAGTTAACCACCAAGTTAACCTAGCCCATATTTTAAATTTCTAACTTAACCATTTTAACCTGCCCCTTTTTAATCACTTTTCAACCATTTTATTCTAAACCCTTAAATACCGATGGTTAGCCAAACCACTTATGACTAGCCTAACCATTGACAGTTAGGTTCCCAACTTGTGTTAAAGCAATGTCCAGCTAAGTGTGAGATGAAATTTGCACCCAACTTAACAACCTTCCATTTGGAGATACAAATCAGATTTATGGTGCCTAAATTAGTATCTTTATCCACCTATCTAATTATCAACTTCCTTTTGAACATTTATCAACTTCTTCCACACCATTTGATAACTTCTTCCTATAAATGGAGAGTTGTAGGAAGGAGAACAGATCTAAAAAAATCTATAAATGCATGCTACCAAATCTTCTTGTAGTTACCTAACAACCTAAAATTCTACCTAGATCATTCTTAAAAGGTATAGCACTATTATGCTGGAACAATTCTTCCAGGCATTTAGCCACTTTTCCATTGCTCTTGATCATAGGTATTTATCTCTTTATTTTCAATTATATTTGCTACTTTCAATGCCTTGATCAGATTATAATTATATTCTATTCTTACTATCTTAGACCCATATCAAATCTCTGCTAACCTAAAACCCTTACCCAGACATTTGTTTAATCTTTTACCCAACCTACATTTCATTTTTGTGTTTCCAAAATTTTGATAGGTAACTACCGATTGTTAGCCAAACTATTGATGGTTAGCCAAAACACCAATAGTTAATCAAACTACTAATAGTGATCCAAACTACAAATGGTGACCTAAACTATCACTAGTTACTATTTGTGACCAAACCAATAACTAAACTAGTAACTAAACCACCAACTAGATTGCAACCAAATTTTGTGTCCCTGTTACCCTACAAACTATAAACAACAACCTAAACTCAACCCCAACTACCTTATCATAAGAATTGATCAACTTTTTTCTACAATTAATTTTTTCTTTAAACAAGCATTTTACCTTTCTTTTATGAAATAGAATTTACATTTATGTTATTATATGCAAGTTTCATTTTTTATTTGTATCAAACATTATATCAAAAAGGGGATTGAAAACCATCCTAACAAGTTGTTGCTTTCTTGGATATAGCCTACACTATGCAATCCCTCATCTTATTGTCTAACCAACAACTTTTTTTTAGTGTTTTATTATCTTAAGATATTCTTCCCTAGCCAAAGAATATCTCTCACTTCATCTAGATATCAACACGTGAGAAATTTCAACTAGGTAGCCATACACACCCCTCTCTTTTAGTTTTACTTATACTTTCAAAAATAAGAAACAAGGAGAAAATTTGATTAAAACATTTTGGCACAACCAGTGGGACACACCACCTTTTCTTTTAATAGTTAGTATTTTTCATGATCTCGTCCTCTATTGTTTGCTCATTCAACAAAATATAAAATTTTCTTTTGGGATTAAAACAATCCTTACATCCAGTGTTTGATTGTAATTTTAGTTCACCTAGTAATTAAAAGGTAAGTAATCTATCTTAGATTCACTTTATTATCACACACAAAACCTAAACCAATTTCATAACGAACACACCATAACAAACCTAAGACAAGGCTCGACTGGGATTTCACCACTCAGTGGTAAACCTTACCCTACCTAGTAATCCCACTTGGAGGTCATTACCAAAAGGAGAGCCAACTTAGTTATTTGGTTGAGTATAAGCCCTAGATAGATGGTAAATCCTAGCTAAGTGACCCGACCTAACTTCAAGATCATGAAGTGCAAGGAATAAGCCCTCAATACTAGGCCATGTACCTGGTCTAGTACAGATTCTCTTAAGTAGCTAACCCTTACCCTAAACCATCCCTAGCTTACATATCTAGTATCAGACTTTTGAGCCCATATCTCTCACATTTTTAACTAATGCATAAACCAAAATGACATGAAAGTTATCTTAGGAGTTAATGCACTTAGTGTATGCATTACTTTCTAAACATTTTTCTTGTTTTCCCTTTGTTTGATTTGTGAGGAATTAACCTTATACCATCAACCTTCCATCATTTTGACCTCATTTTTTACCCTCATCTCCATTATCTTGTTTAAATGGGGAGCCCTTCTATAACCTTTTCTAGTGATCCTAGCTTTACTACAATCTAGGACCACAACCCTCTTGCATTTGAGCATTACCTGGCATATTGAGCTAGCTATGTTCTTTACCTTACCTATAACCAACCCAAATCTACCCATCACCCAAAAAATTCAACCATAATCAACCCTTGAACCATCAACTACCACCTGAATTCTTTATAATGCTAATGGACTAGATAAGCAAAGTAGAGTCACCTATTTTTGGTACCCATAACCAATCAACCCTTACCTAAAACCAATAAAATTTCAACTTCAACCAACCAAAAACCTATCAACAACCTTTTAACTATTATATTACCAAACCAATAACCTATCAACATCTACCAAATTCATCACGCCAACATTGTCAAAACTTAGGCCATCTACCACACCCACCATATTAGATACCTCAACCAAACTTATCAGCACAACCAACTCTATCAACCTTAACCAAACCAAACAATTAATCAAACTATTAGCCTATCAATTTATCAATTAACCACTATCAAATAACCTTATCATCCTCACCCAACCTATCAAATCCAACCAAACTACTAGCTTATCAACTTATCAATCCAACTAATTAACCAACCTATCAAAAAAACCTACTAAAACTATCAAAACCATCAAACCCCTCAAATCAAAAAACCTCATCAAATCTACCATTTAGATTTAAAATTCAAGAGCCATTTGTGCATCCTCTTCCTAGGTAATACACCTTGTTGGGAGAATTGTATGCCTCAATCCTTGATAAATTCTTGGAGGCCTCTATCATTAACATTCTTCCAATCAAACCCATCTATAAGTATCTTCCAAAATTGATTTGGTTTATATCAAATGAATGTTATGCCTATCATCTCACCAATAGACATGGGGTAGATAGATGTGGCTCTTTTAAGATGCTCATCCAAAACCTTATCGACCATAAGTATGTTTTAAATGAAATTATCTGGGTTCCTTCCAACCTAGCCTTATATATCATCAAACAATCAATCATGGAACCTCTTCTTTCACTCATTTTTGAGAAGACCATGGTCCAACCCTCAACCAAACCACTTGTTACCCAAGTAGAGCCTTGTCAACTTTCCTTAGAAACCATATTCAAGGAACCAACCCACCAATTATTTCCACTTACCATGTGGAATCAACCAACCAACCTTTTCCACTCAACCATGTAGAACCAACCAACCTACCTTTTCCACTTACCAATTCTATGGAACCTATTAACCTAGCCTTAATGACCATCAACCAAACCAAACCTACCATTAATCCAACCTTACCTTATCAACCAAACCAAACAATCCAACCAAGCCAACTATTTCTCTTACCTCTCTTAGCCAATCAAACCAACTTATGCACCTCACCAATAAACCATATTAAACCTATCTTTCCACTCTACCATAACCAACCTACCTAACAACCCAAACCAAAAACTACCCTTCAAACCTATCAATCCCACCCTATTCTACATAAATCAAACCCAACTTCCTTTTCCTAGCCTTGGTGTACTAGAGGAAATCCCAATAGAACTACTAGCTACAAACATGACCTACTAGCCACTAAAAACTAACAACTAACAACCCTTCAGGAGGAGGATGAAGTCATCTTTGCCCCTCCTAAACCCTCTTATTAACTAACACCTTCACCTTGGGACCATTTCCCCATATTTTAACTATTCATGGAAAGAGCAAAATTGGGGGAACTTCCCCTCTATAAGGCTTTGGACATTTATCAACCCCAAACAATACCTTAATAATTAACTAAGTTAACGCTTGGCAATTTTTCCTTGAAATCGTCTACCTGATCTACCCAACCTATCAAAACTATCCAACCAACCAACCCTATCCAACCTCTCTAAATAAATCTTATCAACCCAATTCACATTAACTTACTTATCAATTTATCTAATCAACCTAACCAAACCTACCTAACTAAAAAATACCCAACCTCACCTACAATCAATTAAACCTTACTTATCACCTATCAAAACAATGAACATCAAACCAACCTTTCAACCTTATCTAACATATTCAGCCAACCCACCTTATCAATCTTACCTAAGTAATTGAACCCACTCAAACAAACCAAACCAACCCTTAAACCCATCAACCAACCCTAAAATTTTGTATATTAACTTTCTCCTTCACCCAACCAAAATTATTAGAGAATCACCTTCTCCATAAACCATTAGAGATTACCCTTCTCCATATAACTATAACCTAAACCAACCTCACCTTTTTATCACTTTGAATCCTTTCCATGTCTAACCAAGAGTCACAAAGTATTTATGGGACATCTACTATTCTGATTGAAATTAACCATCCATGTAAGCATTTATTTGGGACATATCAAGCCTAAACCTCTTAAACTCTTAACACTTGCCTCTATTCTTTGGCTAAACCAAATTCTTTGTAATTTTTGTGTTCTTAAGTTAAGCTCACCTTTTGTTTTTAGCCACATTCATCTCCTTATATTTAAACACAACCAATTAAAAATAGGATCATGTGATTATTCATCACAAACTTTTCTTGATCCTAAGCATGGATAATATGGTTCTACACATGGCATGATCCTCATTGATACTTTTCATCTCTAATCAGTTGTAATCCCATCATCATTGTCACTTAAAACCACCTCTTCCACCTATTATCAACCTTCTTGTGCCATGGCTTTGCCTCCATAAATGAAAACCTTAGGCCCATATAGATGGTCTATGTCTAAACAAGCATATAAATATTTGGGATACCACAATATCACTTGGGTTAACATCTTTAGTATGTAGACTACTCCCTTGAAGGATAGTTACTTGAAATAATCAAAAGTGATTGAACTTAAAATAGATTTCTCCCTTGAAAGACAAATATCTAATATGAACAAACCTAAACTTAGTCCACTCCCTCAAAGGATGGCAAAGTTAACTTTGTCAAAAGAAATCATTTGAAGCTTCCTGCATCAATCAGCTTTACCAGCATATCAAAATAATAAATATAAGACCCTATATCAAAAAAAAGAGCCATCCTAAGAAAACCACAATCAGTTTTCATTATTAGACTTCTTGTATCGATTAGTTTACACCTAGCATCTAACATAAACGTGTCAATCGTGGTTCCTAGGTCACCTAAAAAAGAGACAAGCCATCCCCACAAGAAGGTTTTCATACCTATCACCAACTACCTACCATATATTACCCCTTTTATCCTTTACAAATCAAGGTATATTGATCTTACTTGACACCATGAGATCAAGTTACCTTTTTTAACCATCAAATTAACAATAGAGCAAAACCATGACAAGGGTTTTATGTTTATAAACCCATTCATCTTGTCATCATGGTCTTTTTCAATTAGACCATTTAGCCTCCCCCTTATAATTTTATGATAATTTGGGAAGACATGTCTTATCCCTTTGGAGTCATTAAACCAAGTCATCACCTAATTAATAAAACAAACTAGATCTATCAATCCAAACCAAATTCAACCCATCAAACCTATAAAACCAACCCTATGTACCTTATCAAAATAAACCAATAACTATCACCCAAACTAGAAACTACCAATCACATTCACCCAACCCGTTTAAACAAGTTAACATATCAAACTAACCAACCAATGAAGCAGATTGACCTTTTACCTTTGGGAGTCACTTTCTCCCTAAACCTTAGAGGTTGCCTTTTTCCATAATCCTAGTCAACCAAAAGCAAACCAAACCTAACCTTTGGAGGTTACTTTTCTCTAATCACCTCATCTTCCTCTAATCAAACCAATCAAAAACCAAATTGAAATAAGTACATATAGCTTAAAATCCATGTTTGATCCACTATTTATGGGACTATGTAGACAACATCCTCTTTTCTAGCACATCAAGAGTCAGCTTAGCCATCCCTTACCTAATTAACTTAACCTAAGGAGACATGTCTTCCTCCTTTTGAGCCATTAAAACCACCCACTTACCTTAACCATCAAACCATTAGGGATTAAATTCCCTTAAAAAACTTTAAATTGACTAAACCAACCCCACCCTTTTGGAGATTTCCATTCTCTTACATTTTCCAACTCTTTAACCATCATCCTACACAACCAATAACCTATCAACACCAAATTAACAATTATTTTTACCAGTCTCAACTTTAACCTATCCAACCCCATAAATAATTATGGTATCCAATTTACCCAACCACCTTTTAACAAACCTTATCCACTCAACCTAACCTATTAAATCCAACTTTACATATTTTATCAACTTTATCAACCTTATCAACCTAAACTAAACCAAGTGGTACACTCAAGTGGGAAACCCATTTAGACATCCACCAACCTATTTGGGAATCACCTTTTTCCTCCAACTATGGGGCTTACCCTTCTCTACCAACCTATTTGAGAGTCACCTCTTCCCTTAAGTTTTTGAGATTACCTTTCTCTGCCAAACCACCCAACCATTCACCCACATCCACCTCGATGTTAGCCCCTTTTTGACTAAACCTATTGCATAGTTTGTGATGACCTAACCTTGGTCTTTTTGATCATAAATACCAATTTTTCTATGTTGAACATTTGAAATTTGTACCATCTCATGCAAAACCAACCAAACCATTTGTGTTTTTATCAAGAGCACTCCTACCTTGGATACTTGAGTAAACACCAACCCTATCTAGGAGACTTGATAAGACTAACCCAATTAGCTATGACCAATGTTGGTGACTAGTTACCTTTGTCATTTATCCTATAACCTTACCTTATTTTTACCAACATGGTAATCTTAGTCTTTACATGATCTTGGCTATCACATTTAGTTACATTTTTGTGTGTGTGTTTGCATCTCAAATTCTCAACCTCACCTTTTTGTCACCCACATTATAACCTATCATCTATCATTTATCAAACCCTGACCTAATTAAAATTTGCCTCATTGACTCCTATTTGAAGGGAAATACCTCCTCCCATACCTGGGTCAATCAAACTTTTTAGAGATGACCCTTCTTTATAAACCTTCACCCAAACTAAACCATGTGATTCTTTAATTTTGGGCAACCTAGTTGAGTATCACTACCTTACACTTAGAGAATACCTATTCTCCACAACCCACCCATGAACAATTCAAGAACTACATTTAGTCTGAATGTCTTTTTGGATATTATATACATGGAACTATATAAGAAATGCCCTCTTACTTAGTTCATCTAGAGTCAGCTCGGCTATCACCTTTCACCTTTACCTAGCTTCTATTTTTGTTTTGTACATTACCAACCCAAATCTACATAATAAAAGGGGTAAAATGTAGACACTCAAAAACTACCCCATTTTTGATGTTGAAACACCATTAAACTCTTACCCCACATTGGATCTAGTTAACCACCTAGTAACATAGCCCACTTTTTAACTTTCTAACTTAACCATTTTAATCCACCTCTTTTTAATCACTTTTCAACCATTTTCTTCTAAAATCTCAACCACTGATGGTTATCCAAACCACTAATGGTTAGCCTTCACCCAAACTGAACCATATAATTCTTCAATTTAGGGTAACCTAGTTAAGTATCACTACCTTACCCTTGGATCACACTCATTCTCTAAAACCCACCCATGAACCATTCAAGAACTACATTTGGACTAAATTACTTTTTCGATATTACGTCCATATAACTATGTAGGTAGTGTCCTCTTACCTAGTGCATCTAGAGTCAACTCAGCCATCAACCTTCACCTTTACCCTTACCCAAATTTTAATTTGGTTTTGCATCTTATCAACCCAAAGCCACATTAAAAAAAGGGGTTAAATTTAGACACTCAAAAACTACCCCATTTCTTATGTTGAAATACCCTTGAAGCCTTACCCTACGTTGGAGTTAGTTGACCACCTAGTTAACTTATCCCACTTTTTAACTTACTAACTTAACCATTTTAACCCACCTCTTTTTAATCACTTTTCAACCATTTTCCCATAAACCCTCAAACACCGATGGTTAGCCTAACCATTGATAGTTAGGTTCCCAAACTATGTTAAAGCAATGTCTAGCTAGGTGCAAGATTAGCTTTGCACCCAACTTAGAAACCTTCTATTTGATGATACAAATCAGCTTTATGGCACCTAAATTACCATATGTATCCACCTATCTAATTATCAAATTCATCTTAAACATTTAGAAACTTCCTCCACACTATTTGGAAACTTCTTCCAATAAAAGGAGAGCTTTAGAAAGGAGAACAAATCCAAAAATATCTATAAGTTCATGCTAGCAAATCTTCTTGTAAGTACCTAAAAACCTAAAACTTTTCCTAGATCATTCTCAAAAGCTGGAGCATTATTATGCTGGTGGAATTCCTCTAGGCATCCAACCACTTTTCCATTGATGTTGATCATAGGTATTTCTCTCTTTGTTTTCTATTTTGTTTGCTACTTTTAATGCCTTGATTAGATTCTACTTATATTCTATTATTACTATCTTAGACCTGTATCAAACCTCTACTAACCTAAAACCCTTTCCCAAACATTTGTTTAATCTTTTACCCAACTTGCATTTTATTTTTTCTATTTCCTAAAATTTTATAGGTAACCACCAACTGTTAGCCAAACAATTGACAATTAGCCAAACCACTAATGGTTAACCAAACCATTGACATTTAGCTAAATTGTTGATGGTTACCTTAACACTATTAGTTACATTCTTTAACCAAACCAATAATCAAACTAGAAACCAAACCACCAACCAAACCACAACCAAAATTCTATTTTTCATGTCCCTTTTACCCTATAAACTAGAAAAAAGAACTTGAACTCAACCCTAACTACTTTAGCATAAGCATTGACTGACTTTTTTCTATAATTAGTTATTTTATTTAAACAAGAATTTTACCTTTCTTGTATGAAATAGAATTTACCTTTATGTTATTATATACAAGTTTCATTTTTTTATTTATATCAAACCATTTATCAGAAAGGGAATTGATAGCCATCCTAACAAGCTATTATTTTCTTGGATCTAACCTACGCTAGGCAATCCCCCCATCTTATTATCTATCCAACAAGTTTCTTTTAGTTCTTTCTTATCTACAAAGATTATTCCCTAGCCAAAGAAGAGTTCTCACTTCATATAGATATCAACGCATGTACACTTTCAACTAGGTAACCATACACACCCCTCTCGTTTAGTTTTACTTCTAATTTCAAAACTAGAAAATGAGGAGAAAATTTGAGAAAAACAAAAACATATAACATTGTAGTCTTAAGGGACACTTTTATAATTACCTGATTAGAATGGCTATCTTAACCTTGAATCCATATTTTTTATTGCTAGTTATATTTCTAATGAGGATGATTATTCTAGTTTGGATTGATATTGGTACTATGCTATAGAAAATGTCTCTGATACCCAAATCTTGATTATATGTCATGGCCAAATTATCTAATGTTATTTCACCACTTTCAATCAAATCTTAAATAAGATGGTGAAGTTGCACACATCTATGAATAAAATGGCCTTTAACCCAATGATAATCACAAAATTCATTCTCATTATAACAATCAGGTTTAGGCTATTTTTCTTGAAATGGGTATTGTATTGGCCAATTACGAGATAACTAGATTTTGAACCATCTCAATAGGCTTGTTGATATTTCTGAAAAATATATTGTGATAGTGACCTCTTCTTAGAGGTGGCATTTATAATGCATAAGGTTGAGTAGGTGGGTTTGATTGAATAGTAGGTTATCTCACCATTTTCACATGCCATTATTTAGTTACCCCATCTTCTACAACATTTACATTCTTATTCAATGGTTTAGGATTCTCATATGTACTTGTTTACACTTGTGTAGAAACTCATGTTTGAGCCTTACTATGGGATAGATTTTAAGAGTAAATCTTGACTATTCCTTTATTGATGAGGGATTTATAAATTTGTATTCCATCAGACATAACTTATTCAAATGTATTAGTGAAAATAATCTTCAGGTTATAATTGACATCAAACTATAAATTGGTAGTGAACATTGTGGTCAACTTTTTATCAGGGAAATTATGTGGGATTTGGTTGGCTAAGGAACACCACCATTGTAAATAATTATAAAATATTTCTCCTCCTATTTTTTATTCTGACATAGATCCACCATTTTTATCTCATGTTATACATTGAAAAATAAGTGTTTCATGAATATCTCAAACAAGTTATCAAAATTATCAACATCATTCTTGGGTAAACAAAAAAACCATTCTAAATTATTCCTATTCAAACTATGGGGAAATAAATGAAGTGGGTATATAGGGATATATGCAACATTATGACAATAAATAATTATTTTAGATGATCCTAAGGACCACATTTTCCTTTATATTTTTCAAATTTGGAATATCAAAATGATGTAGAAAAGGTATCTAAAGATATAGCTCAAATTGAAGGGATAGGAGTATATGTCATCTTATTTAAGCTTATTAGTCTGCTTTCATGCCTAAATAGCTAAAATGCATCTTTGACCTCTTGAAAATATTGAAATTTAAGAATGGAGTGAGAGGAAGTAGGAAATTTTTGCTGGACATTCAAAGGTATAATACATTGACCCAGATAAAGAGGTGATATAAAATATTGAGGAATGTGTACGTGATTGTGTCTAATAGGAATATTTATTCTTTGAGTAAAGTTATATTGATGATAGGGGAATTATTATTAGTAAGGAACCTATTGATAAGTGTGACATTGATTTGGAGGGAATTAAGGCTTGAATTAAGGAATGCTATGTTGGTCATTCAACATAACTTATTGGGATTGTAGGGGAATCTAATGATGATTTCCAAGAATTTGATGCATAAGGGGAACCTATTGTTGATGAACTAGAATTTTTTGGATTGAAGTGGATCCTATTAAATAGAAGTATAAATTATTTGAATTGTAAAACACACTATTGGTATATAATGTTGGTTAGGGATTAATCAACATTTTTTTGTAATAGAACATTGGTTACACCCTATTGAGGTGGCGGATTAGTTACCACTTATTGAAGTGGAAGATTTGTCACTAGTTTTTGAAATGGAATACTAGAAACATGTTATTACAGATTAAATGGGTTTATAACTTATTTTTTAAGGTATTTATAATGTTATAAGGTAGAGATCATGTAGAATATAAAACAATGTTTTGTTGCATGTTGGATTTTGTAGACAACTAAAACTAGCCATAACTGGCTTCTACCTAGACTTTAGACCAATTCCTACCAACTAATGAAAATTAAGATTAGCAATAATTGAACATCCCAAATTTGCTTTTGCATCATTCATAAAATCTTAGAATCATGTTGAGACATCCCTATTTGGGATAGTAGCCTGTATGCAACAATAACTTCTCATGGATTCATCCCTAATCACCTTGTGGCATAACAACTACCAATTTGGCCTATGGACCTATTAATTGGGGCACTTGAACACTTAAATCAAATATTTAAAGAGATAAAATTCTAATCATGATCAATTAAAAAAATTAAACTAGATTAAATTCTTAGCTAATTAATCCATTTGAAATTAATGAATATCTAAAAATGGAAAATCCGAAAATCAAAATATCATGACTTTTGTGAGTTACCATTCAACTTGAAAAATATCAAGAAAATATTTGATTTAAGTGGAGGACATAATAATTTTAACCTATGTCTCCCTAGATGTCCCTAACTCAAGTAGAGTTAGTATTAACACAACCAAGGTTAGTTTAAATCCATTCAAAGCCTTTACTCAACCCTAACTTACCTTGGGTGAGTTAATTTCCTAAGCTATACATACAAGGTAATGCCTCTTCATTTCTACGCTTGTATATTGTATATTTATTATGTAATATTTGCTCTATAAGACTCATATCAATAGTGTTATAATGAAAAAATCCTAAGCCAAGTAATCACAAGCAACAATAAAACTAATTCTTTTTCCAAAGACTTTTTGATGTACAAGTGAAGAAAACCACTCAAAAAGGAATTTGTATCTCCCAAGAAAGGTAAATGATTTGTTTCTTTTATGTTTTAGTTGTGATCACATCTATTTTTTGTTACTAACTACCCCTAGTGTCTAGGCTAGAGATGTTAGAATGTTAGTGTGCTTATTTCATTTTTTATGGACTAACACAAGACTAACCTCCTATCTATGTCAAATTCCTAGATCACATAATGGCATGATCGGTGGGAATCATGGAGCATCTCATATAAATAATAAATAAATATATTTTAGTTTTTCTTATAAGTGATTAATAATCTTAAAAATTCATGTTTTTACTTTATTTTTTCATATTCTATTTTTGTTATCCACATATAGTTTACACAGAGATCAACATCAATCCTCCCAAAATGACATTTACTCTTATGGACCGAAATTAATTCAACATAACTAAATTAATCCCTATGTGATGGAAAAAAATAACCAAGGCTTTTTTTTACTATTATGGTTTTCATGTTTTATCTAAAAGTCTAAATAATGTGTGCCTTACCATTTTATTGTAGTATCTGATAATATTTGATCATTTTAAGTTCATTTGATAATAGTAATTTTGTCAAAAATATATTGTGTTTTCTATATTTATTTGTAAGAATTGATGTTGATCCCTGTCAACCAATGTTAATTAGCCATCTATGAACCGATGTCAATTATAGTAGGCCAACATCGATCCCTATGTAGATTAATGTCAATCTATATAAGATATAAAATAAAGAAACCCAAGAGCAAGATTTGACAAGTGACTTTTTCATTCATGAAAGTTATTCTAAGTAGGCCAAAACCCTCTAACAATTGTAGGTCCTAAGGTGGAAAATATCAAGTTTGGACATGATAAAAAATTACACACATTTTTTTGGTGCCTAAAATAAACCTAGATCTTTTTTGTACCTTAGTTATTTTTAAAGTTTTTGTAAAATTTTCAACAAATCCCAAGGGGCCAAAAATTTCACAACACATCTTGTCTTAGTGCATTAAAATGAACTAATCACACTTAGTTATGTACTCTTGAGAGCTACTTATTTTGTTTATGCTTATTAAAAGTTATTTATTTCTATAAAATGATTGATGCATGTATGCTCTCCCCTTGTCCCCTTTAGTGAACTTGGAAAACCAAAATAACTCATCCTCTACCTTGGTTTCTTTAGTAAAATGTTTGAAAAAAACATTGCTAAGGCCCTCCCCAAATTTGTATGGTTTGGGTGACCCCAATACCACCATAAAGTATTTTTGTTTGTCTTTTACTTTTATGCATTTTGGATTATGATCAGGAGTTCATAGCCTCCTCACATGTTCTCTAGGGGTGCATTAACCTGAGTTTCATCTCCCAACATCATACCAACCCACTCTATGGAAGGGTATATAAATTAGGGCACATATACTATGATTTCTAGGGGGTTGAGCAGCTAGCCTCCCCAATCATAACAAAAACTTGAGTTAGGTCTGGATAACCAAGGGATTCCACTAAGAAGTACATAAATGTAATCGCTATGTAAAATAATAGACCCTTGTATAGTAAGTTAGTTGGTATGAACTCAATTGACATGATTGCATCTCTAGTGTTAATCAAACTTAAGATCATCTATAAATACACAAAAATGAATAGTTTACTAAACCCCACTTGCCACAGACATACTATTTATGCAATGTGAGCAGCCCAAAGTTCCATTTCATAGTACAAACTATTGGGAGAAGAGGGGGCCTAAAAACCCTACTTTTTATGTGTTTTTATTTTTGGATTAACACTTCAAATCATCTGAAGAGAGGATATTGATAGAATTTGATAGTACTATGCAACCTTATCAGTTTTAGGATTTAGGATGTTATACTTAGGTATTTATGTCAGTTTATCCTTTTATTACATGGTTTTGGGTATAAACTATCTATTTTTGTTTTTCATGTCTAAATGAGTCTTATCTTATACATCACTCCATTGTTTTAGGAGGAAGGGTAATGTTATGCTACCCAAATCATTTCAAGTTTTATGCCTTTGAGTCTTCAAGAAAATCATCGATTCACATATTTAGAGTTTGATAACATCATTATGTTTCTCTTTTTATTTCATAGACTTGTTTCTTATGTCCAAAAGTCAAAATTCAAAACCAAAGCCACATGTGCCTTTTGGTTCTATACCTAGTGTAATTATATTGTCTATTCATGTCTATCTTGTTGTCTATTCAAAGAATCCTAGTTTTTTGAAATTAAGTTTTTAATTAACATTGACAAGTTCAAATCTAAACACTAATTGGTTTATGCCTCTACCTTGCATAATTTTGGCTTAGGTGTTAATCCTTAAATTTTGGGTTGTGTGATGTTGGCATGTTTTTATCATTGATGTCAAGGTTGATAGCATTGATGCCAATGTGCATCTAGTGAAGGTACATGGTGAGTGGTCACTAAGGTATGTGTTTAATATGATAAGGTGAGATTGTTGAGCATTGTATTTTCTATTGATTTATATCAAGGTTTAGGTCATATTAATGTTTCCATGAGTGTTACCATGACAAAGAAGAGTGTGGTTATGAAAGTTATCATGAATGCATGTGCATGGTGTGGCACAATCATGATTTTAAAAGTTTTAGGATGATTCATGTGACAAGAGAGAATTTGAAGGCAAAATATAATTTGAATTCAAATAATGTCTTATGGTTACATGGAAGGAATAGGTCAAAGTGTCAAGTGTATTGGAAGCTTGATCCTAGTGTTGGAAATGCTTCCATTGATGTCAAAGGTCTAGCATTATTGGTGAGAAAGGTCCCATAGCATTTATTGTCTAATGGTGTTTTTAATGTACATATTTTGACTAAATTTGTTGATATTTATTTAATATTGATGAATATATTTTTGGTTGCATGAATTCAAAAAGAGGGTCCATAAAGAAGTCAAAGAGTCATGAGAAAAAGACAAAAGAGGGAAAGGAAGAAATTTTCCATGAAGGGTCACCTTGAGGAATTTGAAGGGTCACCAAATGAAGACAAAAGAGGAAGGACACAATTTTTCATGAAGATTCACCTTAAATAATTCAAAAGGTTACCAAGATAAAGACAAAATCGGAAAGGACACTTTTGCTCGTGAAGGGATACCAAGTGATTTTTCAAATGCAAGGATTTGAAGGGTCATGCAAGTTTGGCACCATTTTTCCATGAGGAGTGAAGGGTCATAAAGGGTGAATGCCAAATGTCATTTGGAAAGCTATAAATAAAGGTTTGAGATGCCATTTTTAATATGCAAGAAAGTGCATGGTTTTTAATTGTTTAATATAAGAAAAGAGGATAGAATAGAAAGATATATTGTAGAGTTATACCATTTGTTGAGAAAGTAACATTGAGAGATAGTTATGTTTTATACACAAGAGGGGTTGGAACTCCTATGGGTTGGTGCTTACAAATAGTTGTTATGTTGGTTCTCAAAAAAGGGGTTGGTGCTCCTACAAGTTGGTGCTTATGAACTTTGTAATTTGAGTTGTTTATCATTCATATACTTAAGATTGTTCTCTATGGTTTTTCCCATATTGGGTTTCCACATAAAAAATTGGTCTCTCTCTCTCTCTCTCTCTCTTATGTGATTCAATTTATTGTCTCAATTTTTATCTTAAATGTATGGTTAAGTGGAGTTTGATTAAGTAAAAGTTTTATAAGATATATGATATATTGATTCACCCCCTATCAGTATATCTTGTACTTAACAATTAGTATCAGAGTATGTTCTTTTGAAAAGAGTTTAACAACTTGAAGTTAGATTAGGAAAAGCACAATGATTGGATCCCATGAAGGTTTTTATATAAATAAGGCACCTTTGTTTTATGGGACAAATTATGTTTTTTAGAGCATAAGGATGAGGACTTAATTGATGTCCCTTGGATTCAACATTTGAAAAATAGTGGTGGAGGAATATGAAGAGCCACAAACACTTATAACTATTCTAATAGAAAGAAGGCAAGTGAAAATAATGCTAATGATTTAAATGTTATTTTATGTGGTTTATGTGAATCAAAATTTGCTAACGTTATACAATGCAAATATGCTCATAATACTTGGGTAAAGATTGAGAATATTTAAAAAGGTGATGGAAAGGTTTAGTAAGCTAAACTTTAGACTTTCAAAAGACAGATTGAGATTTTGAAGATGGAAAAGGAAGAAAACATAGTAAGTTATCTTTTATTGGTTGATCAAATAGTTAATAAAATTCAAGGATTTGAGAAAATTTATAAGAATCAGTAGTGGTACAAATTATTTTGAGATCTCTACCAATGAGATATGATACAAAGGTTTTGGCAATCGAAGAAATGAAAATTCTAGCCAAGCTAAAAATGGATGAACTACATGATATTCTTACAACATATGAGATGCAGACCAAATAAGAGAAACCCTCAAAAAGGGAAGTTTTCAAGACATTAGAGAAAGAAAAGGCTAAAATTCAAGAATCAAGTGACATTTATAATGATTATGATGATGACAATAGATTTCTATTCATTTGTAAGCCAAAAATGGGCATAGGTAAATATCAAGGAAAATTTCCATTTAAATGTTTTAAATGTGGTAAGATTGGAAATTTTGTAGATAAGTACCCAAATAATAATAATGGTGAAAATGAAGAAGAAAATTCTACATACAAGAAGAAATTCAAAGGAAAATTCAAGAAGGTATTCAAGAAGAAGAGTTTATATTCTAAAGATCCTAGCTCAGCTGAAGATAGTGGAGTCAGTGACTTAGATGAAGAAGAGATTCTATTCATGACCATATATGAAGATGCCTCTATAAGAAAAAGTATAGATGATCAAGAAGAATAACATGATGAAGTTGAGGTGAATCTAGAAGAACTTATTTGTACCTTATAATAATTATAAGCACTTGAGAAGAAGAATCAAAGATTGAAGCTCTAGATTGAGAAAAATGAAAATGAGTCAAAGGAAATAATTGAAGATCTAAAAACACACATTGAAGAAGCCAAAAATACTAAAGAATATCTAACAGATTAGTTGAAAAAATTAAGTTAAGAATGTGAAAGGTATGTTTTTGAAATTACCTCTTTAAAAGTAGATTTTGAGAAAACAAATAAAGCTATCAATGATAAAACAGCCAATGATTTCAAATTTGAGAATAACACTAATATGTTGAATAAGATATTAGAAATTCAAAAATCAATATCAGATAAGATAGGAATTAGATTTGAAAATAAAAAGAGCTATGTTGAAGTTCTTACAAAAGAAGAAACAAAAAGGGAAGAAGTTAAGAATACATAAGACAACTCAAATAAAGAAGATTGGAAGGAATAGAGATACAAAAGACAATCATGTCAAAGATAGACAAATTAGAATAGATTATATTTCATGGTTATTGTTTTTATTTTAATGGTTATGGTCATAAAAAAATATACTGTTGGAAAAGAGTTAACAATTTTAGAAATAAGGAGAAGGAAACTCATACAAAGTCAAGCAGAAGCCACAACTCTTTTGCTCCTTTATCAGGCTTTGATGAAGAGGCCATAATATGTTACAAGTGAAATAATTTTGGAAACATAGCCTAGTATTATACAAGAATGTTTGAGTCAGTCAAGAAGGACCAAAGTTTCAAGGCTCCATTCATTAAGAAGAAAGTTTAGATAGGTTCATGGTAGAAGAAACAACTTGAAAAGTCTATGTTAGTCTAGACAGCTGTGCATGCAAAAAATGAAGAAAATCCATGGTTCATTAATAGTGTATGTTCAAAGTACATGACATAAGAGAAATTTGATAACTCTAAAGAAGATAAATGGTGACATAATGAAATTTGGAGACAATACCACTACCAGAATAGCTAGAAAATGTACATTAAGTTTGGATAATGATAGAACTAAGACTAAAAATGATTTATAAGTATAAGGTATTATGCCTAATATGTTGAGTGTAAGTCAAATGTGTGATTAGGGACACACACTAAAGTTTTATGTAGAAATTTGTGAAATTAGGAGAAAATATTTAGATGTGTTGATTACAGGTGCTTAGAGGATAAGCAATAATTTGTATATGTTATCAGATATCAAAGGTCAAAAATATTTTTTGAGTTAGGTTAATGAAAGTTGTCTATGGCACATAAAAATGGAACACATAAATATTGACAATCTTGTTAACTTCAGAAAAAAATAAGCAGTTAAAGATATTTGAAAGATTACAAAACCCTCCAACATGCTTTATGAACATGTCAACATGGGAAGCAGGTCAGAAGATGGTTCAAAACAAAACAATACTTGACCACTTAGATGTTATATATTGTTCATACTAATTTATGTGGAGCTATGAGAACTCAAAGTATTCAAAGTGATAAATATGTCATGTTACTTATTGATGATTTTACACATATGACTTAGGTGATGCTTTTGAAGAAAAAATTGGAAGCTTTCAACCACTTCAAAGTATTTAAGGATTTTGTTTAGAATGAAATTGATTTAAAGATAAAGTGATTGAGATTAGATTAAGGAGGAGAATTAATGTTAGATGATTTTATTGAGTATTGTGAAGACCATGGGATAAATAGATAATATTTAGTAGCTAGAATTTCACAGTAAAATGGAGTAGTTGAGTGAAAAAATAGAACAATTTAGGAGATAGGATGGACAATACTAAATAAATCCAATATATTAGATAAATATTAGAGAGAGGTAGTAGATAAAATATTGCATATTCATAATAGAGTGTTATTAAGAGGCAAGAGTGACAAGACTCGCTATGAGCTATGGAAAGACAAACTAGCTATAGTTGATTACTTTAGAGTTTTTGACAACAGATGCTTCATAAAGAGAACTAACGAAAAATTAGGTAAGTTTGAATATAGTATAGATGAAGGTATATTTATTGGATATTCTAGCAAAATTAAAGCTTATAAATGTTATAACAAAAGAACTAAGAAGATTATTGAAAGTGCAAGTGTCAGGATAGATGAAGATGTATCACAAAGAGCCAATGATCTAGTAGACACTCCTAAAATCATTGAAGAAGAAGATTTTGAAGAATCAGATGAGGATGAGAAATAGAAAAAGGAAACAAAGACCCCATCAAAATATCTTCATAGAAATCATAATAAGAGTAACATCATTAGGAACATAAATGGAGTGCACACTAGAAGGATGATAGTAAGTAAATTTAAACTATTAATTTTTCTTTGTTATCCAAAATTTAGCCTAAAACTTTTTTAGAAGCTATAAATGATGAGCATTGGGTTAAGATAATGGATGAAAAATTAAATTAGATATAAATGAATGATACTTGGGAATTAGTGGCTAGACCAAAAGATCAAAATGTGATAGAAACAAAATGGGTATAAAAAATAAGTTGAATGAAGATGGTGAAGTTACTAGGAATAAAGCAAGGTTAGTATGTAAAGGATATGCTCAGATTGAGGATATAGATTTTGAAGAAACTTTTGCACTAGTGGTAAGGCTAGAGGCTATTAGATTATTTATTTCATAAATCATGTTTAAAATTTTCAAAGTGTTTTAGATAGATGTCAAGTCTTCCTTCTTGAACAGGAATCTAGAAGAGGAAGTATACATTAAGTAGCCTAAGGGATTTATTCTCTCAAATGATAGTATCCATATATGCAGATTGAAGAAAGAATTGTATAGATTATAATAAGCTCCTAGCACTTGGTATGGAAGACTGGATAAGTACCTGTAAGATCAAGGTTTTAAGAGAGATTTTGTTGATATAATCTCTACATCAAAATAGAAGGTGAGCATCAATTTATTGTTATGGTATATGTTGATGACATAATATTTGATGAAACATAAAAAAGATAAATATAATAATTTTTTGATAATATGCAAAAAGAATTTGAGATGTCTATGATTGGAGAATTATCATTTTTCTTAGGGTTTCAAATATTTCAGTCAGAAAAAAGAATTTTTATATCTCAAACTAAATATACCAAGGAGATGTTGAAAAAATTTCATTTTGAGGATTTTGCACTAGTTAACACACCAATGGGTATAAAAAACAAAGTAAGGATGAAGATTAACCTATTACAGATCAATATTTATATAGGTCTATGATTGGTAGTTTTTTATATTTGATAGCATTAAGGCCAAACATTATGTATGCAGTAAGCATGATTGTGAGATATCAGTTGGAGAAAAGAATATTTAGATATGCCAAGGGGATATTAGATTATAGATTATGGTATCTCATAGTAAGAGATTTCACTTTGGTTGCTTATATAGATTCATATTGGCCAAGTTTTTTGGATGATAGAAAGAGTACAAGTGGAGGAGCTTTCTTTATCAGTGATAGCTTAGTATCATTGCTAAGAAAAAAGAATAACATAGTATCATTTTCTATATCTGAAGTAGAATATATTGTAGCGGTGTTGTGTTATACTCAAGTGCTTTGGATGAAACAAAGTTTAGAAGACATCAAGGTAAAATATGATGAACCCTATTTTTTATGAGAACACAAGTGCTATTAATATTTCTAAGAATCTAGTGATGCATTCAAGAATAAAACATATTCCTATTAGATATCACTTTTTGAGAGATTAGATGGTAGATAAATAGGTTAAAATAGAATATATCGATACCATAGAATAGATTATAGATATTTTTAAAAAGGCACTACCAAAAGACACATTCGAGTATCCATGGGAGAAGTTAGGAGTAATTTATTTTACTTCCTACCATTGAGAATCAACATCAATTGAAGGGGAGCTAAGTGTTAGCTCCAAGATAGAACCTTTGCCATTGATGTCAAAGGGGGAGAAGAATAGGAATAGGTATAGAAATAGGTATAAGAACATGTATAGGATGTTACAGTAAGGGGGAGTTATTGTATGTTTTTTATATGATAGTATGTGTAGGTTGGCATGTGTAGTATAGGTTTCAGGATGTGGCAATTTTAGTTTGAGGTTACCATTAATGAAAAAGGGGGAGATTGTTGGAAATATTGTCATTGGTGTCAATGGTCTAGCATTGTTGGTGATAAAGGCCCCATAGAATTTATTATCTAAAGGTGTTTTTAATGTTCATATTTTGGCTAAATGTTTTGATATTTATTTAATATTAACAAATATATTTTTAGTTTCATAAAGTCAAAAAGAAGTCCCATGAGGTAGCCAAAGAGTCATGAGAAAAATAAAAAAGAGGGAAAGGATGCATTTTTACATAAAGGGTCACTAAGTGAAAACAAAATAGGAAGGGCACATTTTTCCATGAAGAGTCACCTTAAGGAATTCAAAAGGTCACCAAGATAAAGACAAAATGGGAAAGGATGCCTTCTCTCATGAAGGGTCACCATGTGAATTTTTAAATGCAAGGATTCAAATTATCAAGCAAGTTTGGTGCCACTTTTTCATGAGTGAAGGGTCACAAAGGGTGAATGCCAAAGGTCATTTGGAAAGCTATAAATAAAGATTTGAGAAGCCATTTGTAATATGCAAGGGAGAGCATGGTTTGTAATTTTTTTATTAATAAAAGAAAAGAGAATATAAAGAGATATTGTATATTTATATCATTTGTTGAGAAAGCAACATTAAGAGATAGTTATTTTTTATACACAAGAGAGGTTGGTGCTCTTGTGGACTGATGATCACAAATCTTTACAAAGGGTGGGTGTTCCTATGAGATGGTGCTCACAAATAGTTACTATGTTGGTACTTGACAAAGGGGTTGGTGATCCTACAAGTTGGTGCTTGAAAAATTTGTAATTTGAGTTGGTGCTCATTCATATACTTGAGATTGTTCTCCATGGTTTTTCCCACATTGGGTTTCCACATAAAAATCTGGTGTCTCTCTCTCTCTCTCTTGTGTGAGGCAAGTTATTGTTTTAGTTTTTATCTTGAATATATGGTTAAGTGGAGTTTTATTAAGTAAAATTTTTATAATATATATGATATACTGATTCATCCCCCCTCTCAATATATCTCGTGCTTAACACCTAGTCATGACATGGTGAAGGTATGAATTAGTGGCATGATGAGGTGAGTGATCTCATTTACGTGAGAGATTGTGAAGGTTTTATAATCATGATAATGAGATGTGTATGCACTCAGAAGTGTCTTTAAGTGAACTTATATGGGTATAAGCTTTAGCTTAGGTATGCATCTACACCTCTCTTAAACCCTACCTAACCTAATGACGCATGAAGATTAGTTTTCAAGGCAAGTTTACATATGAAAGAATAGATAGAGGTATGTAGCTTATTATTGTGACTATTAATTTTGTTGTCTTATTTTAATTTTTTACAAATGCACAGGTATCATGTCTTTGAGTTCAAGTGTTTAGGTAGCCTAAGCCTAGTCATGACATAAAGAGACCTTGTGAGAAGGTATAAGTATGATGGCTTGGTGAGATGAGTGCATAAAGTCATGAGTGGTTGTATGAGGTTTTATGAGGTTTCTTGAGATTATATGTGAGGCATTTAATCACTCGTGATAGTTTCAAGGTGAGCTTACAAGAGTAAGACCTTCAAACCAAGTCTACACCTAGACCACTATTAGACCCTACCTGACTTAATAAGGTATCATGATCTATTATCAAGGAATGTGATGGATGTATGGTAGTATTTAATCATGATATAGGTTTATTGATTATGTTATTGAGGTGGAGAGTGCATTTAAATATGCATTAAGGTCAATTTTAAGTCCTAATGTGGTTTGGAGGTCAAGGTCTATAGAGGAAAGAGAGAGAGTGTGGCCTAATGAAGGATCATGATTAAATTTATATGTTTTTGAGATCATGTAATAATTTTTAGAGGTGAATTATGTTATTTAAATATTTTTCATATAGTTTTAGGTCCTATTTTGAAGGACAAGGCATGAAAATTGGTTTTTAGGTCTCCCGAGTGCACATAATAAAGTGTTCTCAACCTATGAAGGATTTTCTTCTACTCATTATCTCATGAAACCTTTGCATGGGAGCCTAATATATTAATGGTAGATGGGTAAGGTTCTTATCTCTAAATTTTAGGCATTATTTTTAGATTGAGGGGCTAGGACTTATGAATGATTGTTAACAATGGAAATAGAATTAAACCCTTTTAGAACCCTAATAAGGACTTGATGTTGAAAATGTTGATAAAAAGTGCCCATAATGGATTTTTATTCTCAATTAATATATTGGATATTGTATTTGACTCTCCCAAGTACCTCTACGTGGTATTGGTTAGAGAGAGGAGAGAGAAAATGTTTAGTTATAGGATTCTTTCTAAAGAAGTTATTGTAGTTGTCAAAAGTTATATTAGACATAATAAGAAAATTTATGGAGAAATAACATAGATACTTATGTTTAATTTACATGAATGTTTATGGATAGGTTATATCCCTCAAGTGTGCTAAACTAGTCATCCAAGTTAGCTAGTCGCTAATAGGCCTAATGGTGTAAATAGTGAAAAACCTAGATAGTAGTGAAAATATGAATAGGAATATGTTTTCATGATATAATTATGAAAAAAAGTGCATGGATATGTTTTTAGGACTTATAATACATTTTAATGTTTGGTATAAATTTTTAATGTCATGAGTGTGGTGAAAAAGTTATTCAAAAGTTGACCTGTCTAGTTCAGATGAGATAATGAGATATAAGGTCATGAGATTGGTCTACAAGACCAATATTTGCCATTTGACCATATGATATTTATTTATTATATTGGTATAATTATATCATAGTATAATATACATTCATCATAATTCATTGATAATATCTATACATATTTTAGATGTCTAAGTCACCTTGATTATGTTTTGAGTAAAACTGGTAGTTCTGAGTGAGTGAATTGCAAAGGTGTTTTTGAGGCTCTATGTCCTAGTTTGAAGTGTATAATGAATATTTTGATAGTTTATAGGTCATTTATACTCTATTTATATGTGTTTTTTTATCATAATTGAGTGTATTAAGCGAGTTTGAGCTTCAGTATTGAATGACAAATTTTTGGTGTACATAGACATAATAAGAATGAATACTAATGAGGGGTTTCAAGTAATGATTTATTTTAAAATGTATTTTTGATCCTAGAGGACATTATTTATGGTATATTTGATTTTTTTATGATATTTTCTTATCATGTTTATCAAAGTGTAACGTGTGTTTAAGAAGGCCTAATAGGTCTCCATGAGACCTAAAAAGAAAATGAGGCTTAATTAAATCATGACAGACCAGAAGGGACTAAAAGCTCAGTTGATTCATGTCCAAAAGATATAATAAGACCTATTATATGTATTGCCTAATATTTTAAGGATTTTTGGCTAACTAAGTGGTATCTGAACAAGGAATGGTATATATAAGGAAATTTTAGACCTATTAGTGGATTAGGTGTATGCAAATGAAAAATTACATTATTGAGTAGGAGGTATTTTAGACAATAATAAGAGTTTAGATGATTTATAATGAATATATTATAGTGTGTATGAAAATTAATATCAATTTCAAATGACCTAATCAGTTTTAAGGAGACCTAGTTGAGCAAAGAGGACTAAAAGGCAATTTGAGAGGGATAAGAGTGTGAAGAATTGAAGAGGTGGTCATCATATATTGGTTAAGAAAAAATGAATTTTGAATTTTATCAAAGTAATCAAGTGGATGAGTTGGTTTTGATTCATCTAGGGGGCTGGTACCACCTTACAAGTGGGTACTTACTAAAGCCTAGTCAAGTGGGTGCTTGGCTAGTTGGGTTTGGTGGTCTATGTGGAGTTGTTGCTTCACTGAATTTGGTTTCTAACTTATAGGATTGTAATTCCATTTATATATATCAGTGGGTTTTATTCCCCTTGATTTTTTCCCACATATATTATGTGTTTTTGTGTTTCATTCTTATGTGGGTAGTTGTTTATGCTTTCTATATCTATATGTTTGTTTGAATGGTTCATGATTACTTAAGTTTAATTAAAAGAAAGTTTTTGAAGATTGATTTACCCTCCCCCACTCATTCATTTTTATTCCAACATGTAACATATGTTAATTATTTATTCAATTTAAAACTATTTATTTGTGTCTAGATTTGAGATAAATAGTCTAGCCTTCATATGCCTTTTATTTCATGTCTTGTACCAATTGACCAAGTTCATTTTTAAAGCCAAATGCCTAGTTTATGCCAAAGTGTTTTAGATTTATTAGATTAAATATCATATATTTTTTTATTTAAATACCAAATTTTGTACATTTTCTAAAAGTCTTAGCATATGCCTATTTTGAGCCTAGCTTTTGTTCCTTGTTTTGCCAAAAGACCTAGCAACTTTTATTTTACTTAGATTAGACTTGTTTGGAACACTTTGGACCTAAGTTTTCCATGCTAATTTTATCTCATCCACTTGAAAATTTTGTGTAAGAAATTTAATGTTATACATTTGATGTGAGATTTTTTTGTACCATGTTTTAGCATAAACATTTTTAGATATACAACTCCATGCTTTAACCATTTTAGACAAAATTCAAACCATTTTTCCTTTGGATATTGTTTTTTAGATTTTTTAGATCTATAAGACCTTTTTAATGAAAAATTCATCATTAAATTGAATATGTATTATTGTACTCATAGTAGATCCATGTACAAAATAAGATATGATAATGTGGTCACATAATAAGACTTTATTCAAGAACCCTATGGTGATGATGTAGTTTTTGAAATGGATCCTTATCCACCATACAACACTCAATCAAAGGAACAAAGCCAAGATCTTTTATTTCACTATTTGATCAACATGCCTTGATAGTTGGAGTAGGACCAAGAATAAATAGAGTGGTACCTATCTAGCATACCTTCATTTGTAGACCAAGTTCAAAAACAACCATCAATGTGTGATCCCTATTTATTTTATCATCACTTAATCACAAACAAGGATAAAGTTTTCATTAGAGACATAGAGGGTTGGGATAAGTTTCTAACAGAATTCTCCCATAAAAATTTACCAAGTCTAGTTAGAGTGCCTTCAGTTATGCCTTACAAACAAACCAATGAACATGCCTCTTTTAGTAATCCTCAAGATCTAATGTTGATGTTGTATTAGGACCCATGTATGCTTATCATAGGAAAATGCCTCATGAAGGACTACTTCATAAAGATGTAGATGACATACTAGACCTATTTAAACTTAGCACACATTTTTTATAACGTGACCATGTCAAATTTTCTACTTATTAAGCTAGCTCCTTCAAAAAGAGACTTAATTAAATTAATAGGATAACAAAATTAGGGTATATACCCATTATCACCAAGTACTTCAGTTGGAGACATGTTTAATCCCCCAGCTACCAAATAAGTAACTATTGCTTCTATGCATAATAATGTGACAAATACAGTGGATACCATGCTAGCATTGTCCAATATAGGCCAAAGTGGTTTTACGATACAAACAACTAGTCCATAAAAAAATATGCCTTTAGTTCACACCATAGGTGGTTTTTAATAACATGGGAAAGGAAATTCTACCTCCTAATCTCAACAAACTACCTCTAATCCTTAACGAATTGCTTAATCAAGTATAAAACCACAAGGATTAAGTAGTCAAGCCCAAACCAATAGCTTGCCTCAATAAAACATGAAAAATGTTAATCCACCTCAATAAGTGATGAACAAAATTCCACAACAATAGACATAATCCAATATACCAATGTCATAGAAGTATAATATTTTAAAACCTCAACTAGGGGTAACTAAAATTCTACCTCATTGGGTAATGACACATATGCTTCAATAGTCATAGACCAACATCTCCTTACCATCATAAATGTTATTTAGTCAATAACATATGTCCATTGGTCAATGAAAAATGCCAAACAATATACAATAATTCATTTCATAATAAGTATTAACCCAACTAAGAGGTGTTACTATTCAACAAGTATCGATTAGGCAATAATTACCTTTTATTCTAAATGTGTTAATAATTCAACACTAGGGACTTGTGTCACAAGTTCCCCTTATTTAGCCAAGATTGAATAGATAGTAGAAAGTCCCTATTTAACCTCATTAGGCATAGTAATTCACCTAGAGCCATATCCTTCCATCCCAACCATAATTTCCCCAAAACTAGGCCTATATACCAAATCCCAACCAAAATATTGTACCTCAATGTGTGCAATTTAAACAAATGCATTCCAATCCATGTATGCATATTATTTGTCAATTTCCTAAACAAACCAATATTCTAAAAAAAACCATGCATCTATTGTACCCCAGTCAAAGTAATCCATTTTTGACCACCTAGCCTCCACCTCAAGCCAATGTTCTATCTAGTTTCCTATCACAAGAACTTCAACAAATAAAGGATGTAATTACCACCATCCAAGATAGGAAATAGATTAATAAGTTTAAGTTGGATGATGCGTGTTCTTACCCATTCAACATTGAGTATATATAGATACCATTTATTCTAGGGTAAGAACCACCAAAATGTAACAAGTACAAGGGTAAAGGAGATCAAAAATCCTATTTAACTGAATTATTTTTTTCTTTCTATCTAGTGTCTTACAATGACATATATCTCTTATTATTTTTTATTCAAAGTCTAGAAGGATAGGCTTTGGAATGGTTTATAAATCCCAAGAATGCAGTATTTGATTTCGATAACCTTTGAGAAAAGTTTGTGCAACACTTTTCCTACATCTTGAACATGAGATTTCATTGGTAGATTTGACACAAGCCAAACATAAGGCTGGTGAAACCTTTCCAAGTTATTTATAGTGATGGAGAGCACTTAAAAATTGATTCATCCATAGTTTACTAATTAAACAATTAGTTGTTTTATTTACTAAGAATTTTCATAGTGAGATATCTTATCATCTAGAGCTGAAATGTGTACACACCTTCAAGGAGATCATCGACAAAGGTTTGTTAATATAAAAGGCCCTTATTAATAAAGTGATTATCGATCTTACCTCATCAAATAAAAATTATAACAAAAACCAAAGAAATAAGCAAAATTAGAATCACAACCGAGTCTAAGTGCAAGCATCACAACCAACCCAGGCCAATAATTATGAAAACTCCAAGTAGTTTAACCATAATAAGAATGTTTTTTTGGAATGGAGTAATAAAATTATGACATGTATAAATGGTACAAACACCATCTACTCAAATAACACTATAAATGCAATTTATTCCTCACCAATAACCTATTCAGTAAGTATCAACTTCATAGTAGCGTAGACCCATGAAATAAACACAATAACCTTTGACTTTGAAAACCCTTCCTCCAAGGATAAATGTGCCTGCTCATCATGTTTTTACTGAACTTGGTAAACCCATTAAAGCCATGTTTTACAAGCTAACCTCTGATAATCTGATTAGTCAGATAATTTTGAAGCACTATCCTAAGGGCATTCCTTATCTAGATTGGTATAGGGAGAATGAGTTTTGTGAATATCATTGGTTTAATGGACATAACTTAAATTATTATGTGAAAATCAAACATCTCATTTAAAACATGCTAGAAAATTAAGAGATCTAATTGGATAATGGAACATCTACATCTAATCAGAACATAAGTATTTATCAAAACCCTTTTCCATAACATGATAATAATAGCCAATAGAAATTAAAAAAAGACTAGAGTATAAATAATAATATCAATAATCAAGACAAAAATAGTAGTAAAAAAATAACAATGTCAGCCAAATAGATGGAACCAAGAACAAAACAATGCCAATAGCCAATATACATACCACATAGCTACACATGACTATAAAAATGTTGTAAGCTATATTGTGGGAGGTCATGTTTCAACCATCACCATCAATCCAAGACCCAACATAAATAAAACATGGCCATTTTTGACCAATTCTAACCAACCAAACTATGTTAGTGATCCTTCCTTAATCTGGGACTGCATAAAGTCATGCTGACAAGTAAGGATTTCCACTTTTGGATCTTATACTAATAACTGACCATTATCTCATGACCACATATAAGGGCACTAAAAACTGAGACTTATCCCATATATCCCCCCTCTACCATCATTTGCTATAAATAATGGTCTTATATCTAATATTTAGTGTGTAATTACAACTTGGTGGTTAAATATTACCTTCCTAAGCCCATAACCATCTACCATCAAATCTATTAAACCATCATCCTATTTAGGAATAAGCCACATACCACTATTAAGTATAATGCATTTGACATTATGGAATAAATTTAGAAGATTCCCACAAAAATCTCCATTTTGGACTTGTTGCATACATATACCATCCATAAAAACATCTTAATACAGTTCTTAGGATAATCTCAATTTTAAAATGACATAAGCCCAAATAAATTTCAATCTTTGGTTGGACATATATCCCCAAGCCAACATTAACCTTTGACTAAAGTGATATGTCATACCTTATCCCTCTTCATAATAATTTGTTGTATATTGAAGTCATCATAGTATGACATAAATTCAAACATGTCTAAATAGGTCCTAAATATTATGTCTCTAAGGATCCTCAAGAATTTTTGATATACAACAACTAATCTCTATCCAAAAATGATTACCATCAAGTCCTATGAAAATGAAGAATAGGAATCTCAAGGCACTATGAGCTTTCTAGTTATCATTGGGCCTTTGACTCATGATACACTTTGTCATGTGTTAGACCTTGACCTATCATACAATTTATTCTTGGATAGACCTTGACTATATTAAATTCATGTAAACCCTTAAGCATTACACTAGTGTCTCACGCTTTCTCACTCAGGTAGGGAGGTCACCATCAATGGAGATTTACAACCCTGTGAACATTACAAACATTAACAATCAAAGTACAAAATTTATAACTACCATTTGGCTTAGAATCAATTCCTAAAAAGGAAAAGGGGAAAGAAATACTTGTTGACTTGCTAGAGGTCAATTGCATTGACCTAGACACCATTTATTCACTTTCCCATATACTACCTACTAAAATGTCTAATCATTATACCATATCAACCTATAGCCTAGGAGAGTATCAAACTCATGACACGTTTCACATTGCTAAGCTTCCATAGAACTCCAAGTCCTTTAGAAGGCCTAAATCCAAACCACCATGCATGGAGTGGTAGTGTAAAGGAAAAATAAAACTTAATATTTCATCACCTATCAATTTCACACTAGCCACTAGCCAAAGATAATACCTTCTTGTATATGATGAATCTTACTTATATAATGACAAATTAGCTAATTTTTATCAACATACCAAGTATCCTATTCCTAATAGGATCATGGAGAAGCATTCTTGTGAAGAATGATCCCTTAGGACAAATCAATAAGTAACACTTTAGTTATTATATATGACACAATATAAAGGAACCTATGATCTCATATTTAAACCTCTTAAGGGTGACCCCATATATCTTATTCATGTTCCAATGCCAAAAACTAGTGATGATGATGTAGACAATGAAGCAGAGTCTGATCATAGCCCTTATAAATACCTAGAAAATACCAATATATCTGGCATTCATACCATTCATACCCTTATCCTTATTATTAACCACAATCCACTTCCTCTATATTACCCTCAACTTATAGCTAGTGATAAATGAGAATCCACAGTGCCTATTTATGAGTTTGAGAATGATGAGGCCTTTTGAAAATTTATAGGCCTGAGAGACAATGTTCTATTGGGAGACCAAAAATAAGGGTTCTCAATCAAATTAGATCCTATAGCCTATTTTGGATAATGGGTGAACACCCTTAGCCCCAAATAATTAAATAAAACATTGAGGTGCCAAATTGAAAACCTCTTTATGGAACTTTTGGACTAGGGTAAAAGTAAAGAGAAAGGTTAGTCTTCTAGTGAAAAACCTCTTTTAGGATCCATTAGATTGGGTTGTTTAAATTTTCCCTAAATAAGCTCAAGATACCACCAATGATGAACTTACTTTTGATTCTAAGTTTAGTTCTGAAGAACAACATGCCTTTGACCAAATCATCCAAGAGTTTACAACAATGTTTGTAACATGGCCATCCCTACCATTAGGCAATTTAAATGCATCTTGTCTAGGAAAATTTGAGGAACAAATCTAAGTAAAGGATTTTGAACTTGTAGGCCAATTCAAATCATTTCTAAGTATTATGTATTATGGTTTGAATCTCCTTTTAGAAGTCAATATCAAGACTCCATATGACCTAAAATGGATCAAATTAGGTACGTCCCTCACTGAAGGGGAACATGTCATATTTATAACCCTTTTGAGGAGTTTATTGACATATTTGTTTATACCTATTTTGACATACTAGGTTTGAACCCTACCTTGGTTGTATACCACCTTTTTGTACATCCTAATGTTTCTACTCATTTTTTTGCTTCTTACATTTAGAAGAAATAAGAAACTAAAGATAATGGTTAGGGGTTAGATGATACCCAAATTAAGTTGTGCACCATATCTAGATGTTGTAAGAGCTCCTCTTTGGCTGTGGAGGAATACACCTATAGATAAGAATAAGACTCAAACATAGAACATGTTAGAGAGATATATGGTGGACTGCCAAGCGATATGCTCGGTCCCAGAAGTGTAAAGGCTACCTCAAGAGATGACAATCCACTATTTGACAAAAATATTGTTGTATGAAGAGAAATAATGAAAGACTAAGAAAGAGAAAGTAGATAATGCATACCTATTCTTTGCAGTCAGTCTTTCACAATCGCCAATGTCGGTAGTCCTGTCAGGGTCAGTTGGTCAAAGGTGTCAACATCAGTCATATTGCCGATGTCGATAGGGTCAGTGGTCGATGTTAGTTAGGGAAATGGGCCTTGGACAAGTTTTAGGGTTATGTCTATGGTCAATAGAAGGGTCTGAAAGGAGTCTAGTTTGTTTAAGGGTCTGTGTAGGGTTGCAAGATAGTGAATAGGGTCTGAGAAGGGGCAAAGGTCAGGGATAGGTATGAAAATAGGATAAGAATATGAGGAAGGCTTTTCAGCCTCTCTAGGAAGAAGTCGGGTCTGGTTGATAATATTTAGAAATAGTAAATGAAAACTAGTTACTAATGCATTCTAAATACTAAAATAAAATAGAAGAATACTTAGCTCTACTTATGGCTGATGTTAAAGATCTCATGCAATGTTTCCAATCCAATGTCTGAAGTGATTCTGTAGAGTTTTTATAGCCTGGAGAGTGAAAGTTGAAATCTAATGCTTGGTCTTAGAGTGCCATCAATGTCCCAGAGTTCAGAGGTGAGAAAGAGAGAAAGAGAGTCCAAGAGAGATTCGAGATTGATTAGATTCAAGATTTAGATTTGAGTGAGGGTTAGAACTTGGTTTAAGAAACTGATGTCAGTGATCTTGCTAGCATCAGCTAACAATTGACCAACATCAGCAGCCAGAGAATGGGTAAAATGTCTATTTTTAGCCCTTTACCCATTTCTCCATCTACCATGTGCCTTTGCCATTAGAAAATGGTCAAAGGATGGGGTTATTATGCATGAGTGTTGGTTAGGCGGTTGGAAAGGAGTGAGAATAGGTCATAGGTAGATGACTTAGTCTCAAGGTGAGTCATAGGGTAGGAAATGGTCCAAGGTGAGGTGTCCAAGGCGAGGTGTCCTAGGTGAGGTCATAATTTAAATTAAATAGTTTATTTTAAATTAATAAGGTGAGGGTTAGGACCAAGGGGAGTTGACACAATTTTGGTGTCTACATTTGCCCCTTTTTATCTTGTTGGTTGTTCTTAATGAACTGTAAGACAAAAATAAGGTGTTAGTTGCCCCAGGTAAGGGATGAGGTATTCCCCCTCAAAGCAGGAGTTGAGGGAAGGGAACTTGAAATCGATTACCAATTTGATAGGCATTCGATGGGTATGGTGAAGTTTGAGTGTGAATGCTGCAATAGTTGAGATTGCACGTATACCACTTCACATGATAGTCAAGTCAAATTGTCACAAGCAAGGTCGAGGAGTGCTAAAATTGAAGTAACCAGTCCCCAGCTTTTTGGTCATAGCTGATTGGGTTAATCGATCAAAGTTGTAGCTCCAATGGTCGTCATGTGTCCAAGTATCCCAGGCTTAAGAAGTGCTCCTAGAAAACATGAAAATGTCACAAGTAGTGGGGATCAACTTAGGTGTGATCCGATACTTGTGAGGGTCGTAATGTGAGGTTGTGTACAATTTGATATCTATTCATGAGGTAGCATATATGCAATCAAAACAACCAAGGCAAAGTTGTCTCAAAAGTGGTCATGGTCGAAGGAGATAGTCACGATCTCTAAGGTCATTGGTTAGGTCGAGTTGAGATATAAGTGATCTCAAGTGTTTGATGTTGTATGGGAGATATATGTGATCTCCAATGTGCCCCATGAGAAGTAAAAGGTGACTTCTACAATGTCAGGGTGGATTTTTTGGTCATGATTTTGAGTTGGTTAAGTCATGGTTAAAGGTTTATATGGTTTGTCCATCAGGTAGATGAATGAACAAATGGCTAACATTATTAGGGAGACAATCAGGTGAATGGTTGAGCTAACCCCAAAAGACCTCATGTCATCTGAGTGTTGCCTACATAGCCCCTATTTGAAGGGCCTTAGGCCAATTTAGTTCTCCCCAAAAGGGAGGAAGAGGGTCAAAGAGGTTGATAGTTGTTTTCGTCAGGTTAGTGTTTCTAGCATTTCCCATATGTGTGGTGGTACATGCTTGAAATGATGAATGTATGATGATGTTATAGCCTTTTCCATATTATGTGATGGTCTATTTTATAACATTGGTGATGTGGTTTTTCATCCCTAGCAATTTTTCATATATGTGATGGTGTATGCTAAAAATGAAATGAGTATATTTATTCTTCAGCAATTTTCCATATTGGTGATGGTATATGCTTGACATAAATTGTGTTTGGTCGATAGTTTTCATGTGTATTATTTTCCATAGAAACTTGTGTAAATGGGCTATGATGATGTCATGTTAGTGGTTACAAAAAGGTTGGGTTGGTTGTATGTGATGAAGATGTGTAAGAAGTGAAAGGCATATCGCTCTTTCATTGACAAGAACCATAATGACGGCATATATAAGACTTTTGCAAACAAAATCCCCGTTCATGCATTATGTCGTTGACCATTGGTTAGAGAAGTATTCTGATCACTTGACATTAAGTGAGCTCAAAATCCCTTGAGTATGTTGGGGTAATGGGTTTGATTATGTGATATGTAAGGATAGCATAACCCTTTTTAGCAGGGATAACTTTGCCCCTTGTTATAGGTGACCCTGAGAATGACTATAGACAAGTCCATGACTTAATTGTTTGTCAGTTAATTTTTTTTTATGATAGACTGATCAATGTGAGAAGTCTACTTGGAGATGTTTTTATTTGTGGTCATGTTGTGCTATGTATCTAGAAAAATTTAAGCATAGCCATCCTTTAAGGGAGTGGTCTATATTCTACTTTGTATAATTAAATGTCTTTGAATAGCTGTCCTTCAAGGGAGTAGTCTATCAATTACAACAATAATATAGTTGTCCTTCGAGGGAGCAGTCTACATTTATAGTTTATGACCTTTGAATAGGCATCCCAATTTGACGTTTTGTTTGTGGACTGAAATTTTAGTCATGGATTGGACTATAGAGTTTTAAGGGTTTCCCTTTTATTAAGACAAAGCATTCATGCTTGACAAAAGGGTTGACTAATGTTTGTAGGAAAGAGGGTTAAAAGGAATAGGAATGGAAATGATAGGGGTTACTCAAGGGATGAGCTCAAATTAAATTTCAAGTGAATGATTACTTGATTAATAATATAATGGTCGTAGATGCAAGGCATTAAGGGGCTCAGGTTCTAGCCGGCCTTTGAGAGAAGACAGACGATAAGTGCCTGATCCATGCATTATTATGTAAGGTTCGATCCAATTAGGAGCAAGCTTGCCCCATTTTCTTCTTTCCATATTGGCCACATGTTAAAGATGATTAAGAAGTTGGTTGATGTTTGGTCGATGTTGTGATAGTTAGTATAAAGTCAAATTTCCCCAGTCACTTTTATGACAGGGACAATGTTTGACACCCATTGCAAATAATAAATGGGTTGGATAAATGAGATTGAGAGAAGATGATGAAGCTCCTCTTTGACAAGGAGTGTGATGTGAGGATGAATCCTATGAAGCTTTTGCCTGATAGGCTTAGTTTGAGAGGGCAAGATCCTGATCTTCCAAGTTGAAGTTTTGAATCTCAGAAGCACTGATGATGATGGAGGCAATGGTAGGTAATGATTTGACTAAAGCAGCTAGTGGTTGAGGGTCTTTGGGTTGGACCTCCACTACCTATAGAGCTTTGATTAAAGCTTGGTGATGTTGTAGAGAGCTTTGAATGAGGTCATACAAAGATGTCCTCACAGGGGTTTGGTGAAGTTGTTTCACCTTGGAGTCATGAATTGGGTTCGAAGATGTTGATTGAGATGTGCCCAAGATTGAAATCTTGGGTTTTGGTGGTTGAGGAGACTTTATGAATGGATATGTTCAAGGGAGAGAAACCTTCTCTTTCCCTTTATCCTTCATGGTTTGTGACCTGGTGACCACATTGATGGTCTTGATTTCAAACAAAGGAGGAAAAGGTGGTAGAGGGACCATAGTCTTGTGTTGAGATCCCGATGAAGGTGAGGATGTTTAAGAGGCATGGGATGGTGTCGATGGTTTATTGAAAGGGTGGTTAAGAGGATCCTTAATAAAAAGGGTGTCCTTTTTTCAAGTGTTGATGAATGATAGCCTTAAGAGCATAGCAATGCTCAGTGTCATGTCCAAGTGTGCAATGATACGCACAAATTTTAGTGTCATCGAACCAAGATGGTTTTGGTCCAAGAGGTTGGAATGGTTTAAGAGGTGGGAGACTAATGCTAGAAGACTACAATAATTGGCATAATAGCAAAGCATAGGAACCCGCTAATGAGTCTACACATTTTGTTGCAATAGGGGTTGACAACTCTTGTTTAGGAGTTATAGGAGGAGACCACTTTTGTTTAGGAGTTGTAGGGGGAGTTTTCCATACCATATTTTTGTTTGGTGGTGTGACCACACATGTAAATGACACTTTTGTGGTGAGAGGTGTTGGACATTTTGGAGGGTGTATGTTTTTGCCAGATAAAGGTATTAATGGATGTGATTTGTTTTATATAGGTGTTGGAGTAGGAAGCACTCCTATTAAAGTAGATGGATGTGGGCCCAAAATAGAGGGCAATGGTGATGGTGGGGGAAGAGTTCTCCAATGTGGTTTAGTAGTCTTCTTTAGTTTGGTGTGAGGACCACTATTGTGTGGACCGAGGTTCAAGTCTACCTTCACTTGTGGGTGAGTGAAGCTTGATATGGGGCGAACACCAAGAGTTTTAACCTATCTCAATATGGTGGATGCCTATGAGGGTTGGGGTGATTGTGAGATCAAAAATGTGTCAGACTTAGCAATTAGGGGCAAAAGGTGAGAAGCAACCATCACCGGATCTTCCTCAACCAAAGTGGGTGTAGTGACAAGTTATTCTCTCGGTGGAGAAGAGATTGGAGAATGTGGCTCTTCGAGCGGAGAGAGCGTATGTATGATCATGGTTTCGATGTGTGGTCTAAGAGTAGGGAAAGTGTGATCCCCCATTGATGATAATAAGGATGAGGGTGAGGCTATCGGCATTGGTGCCATCAAAACATCCTCTAATATGAGAGAGGTTAAAGTAGCCTCTCCTAAATGTGAAAGGGGGCTAGATGGAGGATTATCCTCCATTGGTGGAGGACAAATAGGAGAAAAAGGATCTTCTACCTATAGTGGACAAATAGGAGAAGAAGGCTCTTCTACTTGTGGTAGACAAATAGGAGAAGAAGACTCTTCCACCTATGGTGGACAAATAGGAGAAGAAGGTTCTTCTACCTGTGGTGGATAAATAGGTTGATTAACCTCTTTAGACTGTGGGAGAGGTTGGTTAGGAATAAAAGGAGAGACCGTGTTGACTATGCATATATTGCATTTTTGAGGGTCATTGGTCATGGTCTAAATGTTATTGTGACTTGGGGGATGGTTAGGGAATGGTTGCCTAAAGATGTCGATGTTTTGGTTAGCTGATGCATTTGGGTTATCCAAAATAAGATCCCCCTTGTCTAGCATGTCCTGGATAATGTTCTTGAAGGTTTTGTAATTATTTATGTCATGACCATTGAAATGATGATAATTATAAAAGTCATTTTCCCTATACCATGTAGGGATGGCTTTTGAGGGGTCAAATTGAGGTGGTCAAATTTGAGGGAGATTGAGGACCCCCTGCTTGACTAGTTTATCCAACATTGAAGCGTATGATTCTCCTATTAGAGTGCATTGATGCTATATATATCATTGTTATAATTGTTTTGTGATGTATTATGATGTATATGGGGTCAATTTGGTTAATTATGGTAGATGATAATCTAAAAACCACAACATTTGCCAACCCCTTGGACTTGGAGTGGGAAGAAGAAGGTCTAGAAGAAGAAGGGTTAGTGGCTTTTGCGTTGGTATTTTTATTATTAAATTTGACTCTATTTTCTTCGATAGTGCAAAGTTCAAGATTTCGGGCCATGGTGAAAGCTTCATCAAATGTGTGGAATGTTTAAACCCGTAGAGTGGATGAGATGTGCTTGGCACATGCTCTTGAAAAGATCTCGATGAGCTCAAGTTGAGGTAATGAAAAGGAGAGTTGCTTAATCAAACCTCTCCAATGGGCAACGAAGTCAGCTAATGACTCGTCATCAAATTGTTTAATAGAATATAGGTCTATGATGGAGACCTTTTTGGTGATGTTAATTGAGAAATGGTCAAGAAATAGTTGGGCTAGTTGAGTGAAGGAAAAGAGAGAATGACTGGTAATAGAACTATACCAGTCAAGGGCAGTGCCAAAAAGTGACATGGGAAACGTGTGAAGTAATAACGCATCATCATGTGCTATAAGGTAGCAAGTGTGTCTAAATGCTCGTAGATGTTGTTGTGGGTCCTCTATACTCTGAAAGTGAGTAAATTTAGGGAGTTCCCACTGGTTAGGGTATGGTCTAATAGGCATAGAAGGGTGAATGGGTTAATTTCAAATTTGTTCATATGAAAGAACGTTGCTTGAACCAGAAATGGATGTCTCAAGGTTAGACATCTTATCCATCAGCATCTTAATTAGATCAGCTAATGGATTGGCAGGTGGGGCACCCCCTAGGTTGTAAGGTACCTATAAGGCATTGGGAGGGGCATATGACATACTTGGTTGCGTTTGTGTAGGTGCAACATATTGGTAGTTTGTCATGGGGATTGATGTTGAGGGCAATGGGGCTTGTGCCGCGAAGTTAGAGGACACAAATTGACTAGATGCTACCAAGGGTGGTTGAGTGGTGGTGACACTAGTAAGAGGATAGGTAGTCACTCTTCTATTTATGGGCACAAGAGTGGGTGAGGTAGAAACAATCAGGTTCTAAAAAGGTGTTGAACTTGTTTGAATTGTTTGTGGTTGAGGGGGTATGAAAACCCTGATGGAGGTAGGTCTAGAAATAAAAGGGGAGGCCAAATCTTGAACATTGGCCATGGTTGGGTTAGTGGTTGAGGCAATAACCTGAATAGTGGATGTTGTTGATATTATTGCTGCTTCAGTCAAGGAAGTTGGCATCCCATAAATTGGGTTACCTAAAAGATCTCGCGTTTGGCTTCTTGTGAGATAGTGTTGGAGGGCCTTGATGTTGTGGTCAAGGAATCTCTCAAAATTTTGATCCCCTTTAGGAATAATTGGAGGTTGATTTGGGGTAGGTTGGATAGGAGTACGCTAAGTGTCTGAAGTATACTCCATTAGGGGACTTGGTATGAAGCGTGAAGGTGGAAGTGGTTGTTGCTTTGCGTAGTCAATAAGAGTTTTGGCTTGAATATGTGTCAAAGCCATCCAAGATGAAATGTGTTTAGGTTCTAAAAACTATGTATTTTAGTTTCAGAAAACCCAAAATGTGTGTTTAACAGCAAAAAAGTCAAGTTTTAAAGTTGTTGTTTTGGAAAGAAAATTTTTGACAGTGATCGATGTCAGTGGTATGACCGATGTCAATGAATATAGTTGCCGATGTCGGTGGAAAAACCGATGTCAGTGAAATAATCTATTGATGTCGATGGAAAAACTGATGTCGGTGTCTGTGTGTTTCCAAAAAATCAAAAAACTAAAAGTTTTTGGAAAAAAGGAGAAATTTTGAGGTGTTTTTAGACCTCAAAATAATGCAACCTTACTAGCTCAAAAAACTAGATAAGAACAGCAAAATAGATGACAGCAAGCAACCTCTAAACATTAAATTCTTAAGAATAATTTTTAGAGTTGTGGTGGCTTATGCCTTAGAATAATGTGTTGGAAGTTGGGATTTTAGAATAGGGCCTAAAGAAGAAGTCTAAGGTTGGTTTTGGGTTATGTTTTGGTGCTCAAAAATCTATGTTAGGTTCCATACATGACGTGGTGCTAGGGCTTTCTCCCTTCACTTCACGAACCCAGAGCTGAGATGGGCCACTTAGCCAATATATACTTCGCCTATAGTTTATACTCTACCAGAGAACAGAATGGGTCCTCCCCTTGGTTGTGAAGTCCAAGTAGGATCGCTAGGAAGGGTAAGGTATCTACTAGGTGGTGAAATCCTAGTCGGGCCTTGTCTCAAGTATGTTTATATGTTTGATTTTGTGAATGTGGTTAGGTTGTGTAACATATGTGCACTACGATTTATTCATATTGCATTTTAATTACTAAGTGAGAGGGATAAATATGCATTCAAGCAGGAATGAAATGCAATAGTGTTTTTAACCCAAATTGAAATGTTTTGTTCAGATGCAAACAAGTGAGGAAAATGTTAAGAGTATGAATTTTCACTACTCTAAGATGTAAGGAAAAAGTGAAAAGAAGAAAAAGAAAGATGTTCTTTTTAACTTGTGCTTATGATTTCTTTTCAAAATAAAAAGATAGAAGAAGGATGCAAGGAGAGAAAAATTTTCCTAATGCACCTATATGAAAGTTTGCTTTTAGAAGAAATGAACCCAAGGAAAACTCTAGGGTCCCACCGGGTGTGCCAGAATGTTTCTACTCATTTTTTTGCTTTTTACATTCAGAAGAAATAAGAAACTAAAGATAATGGTCAGGGGTTAGATGATACCTAGATTAAGTTGCACACTGTATCCAGACGTTGTAAGAGCTCCTCTTTGGCTGTGGAGGAATACACCTGTAGATAAGAATAAGACTCAAACATAGAAAATGTTAGAGAGATATATGGTGGACTAACAAGCGATATGATTGATCTCGAAAGCATAAAAGCTACCTCACGGGATGACAGTCCACTATTTGACAAAAATATTGTTGTATGAAGAGAAATAATGAAAGACTAAGAAAGAGAAAGTAGACAATGCGTGCCTATTCTTTGTAGTTAGTCTTTCACAGTCGTTGACGTCGGTAGTCTTGCCAGGGTCGGTTAGTCAAAGGTGCCAACGCCGGTCGTATTGTTGATGTTGGTAGGGGCAGTGGTCGATGTCAGTCTGGGCAATGGGCCTTGGACATGTTTCAGAGTTATGTATGTGGTTGACAAAAGGGTCTGGAAGGAGTCTAGTTTGTTTAAGGGTCTGTGCAGGGTTGCAAGATAGTGAATAAGGTCTAAGAAGGGGCAAAGGTCTAGGATAGGTATGAAAATAGGATAAGAATATAAGGAAGGCTTTTCAACCTCTCCAAGAAGAAGTCAGGTCTGGTTGATAATATTTAGAAATAGTAAATAAAAACTAGTTACTAATGCATTCTAAATACTGAAATAAAATAGAAGAATAATTAGCTCTGCTTGTGACTGATGTCGAAGATCTTGTGTAATGTTTCCAATCCAATGTCTGAAGTGATTCTACAGAGTTTTTATAGCTTGGAGAGCGAAATTTGAAATCTGATGCTTGGTCTCAGAGTACCATCGATGTCTTAGAGTCTAGAGGTGAGAAAGAGAGAGAGAGTCTAAGAGAGATTTGAGATTGATTAGATTCAAGATCTGGATCCAAGCGAGGGTTAGAACTCAGTTTAATAAATTGATGTCGGTGATCTCGCTGGCGTCAGCCAATAATTGATTGACGTTGGCGGCCAAAGAATGGGTAAAAGGTCTATTTTTTGCCCTTTGCCCATTTCTCCATCTACCATGTGCATTTGCCATTGGAGAACGGTCAAAGGATGGGATTATTATGCATGAGTGTTGGTTAGGCAGTTGGAAAGGTGTGAGAATAGGTCATAGGTAGATGACTTAGTCTTAAGGTGAGTCATAAGGTAGGAAATGGTCCAAGGTGAGGTGTCCAAGGTGAGGTGTCCTAGGTGAGGTGTCCTAGGTTAGGTCATAATTTAAAATAAATAATTTATTTTAAATTAATAAGGTGAGGGTTAGGACCAAGGGGAGTCGACACAATTTTGGTGTTTACACCTAATGCCAAACCTGTGAAGCAAAAATTGTGCAAAATGCATCCTTAAATTACTATATTAGTAAATAAAAAGTTGAAAAAAACTCTTAGAAGTGATATCTATTCAATCAATCAACTATTTAGAGTGGATCTAAAATATTATGCAGATTAGTAATAATCTAAAAGGAATTAGAATCTACACTATCTTCAGGGATATAAATAAGGTGAACAAAAAGATGACATGATAGTTTATTTCATAACCAAGTATGAAATTCTTTTACTTATAAATGGATTCTTAGGATATAACCAAATATAGATTGCACTAGAATACCAACATAAAATGGCATTCACCACCTCATGGGGAACATTTTATAATTAGGTTATGTCATTTGGTATCAAAAATGTTGGTACCACATACCAAAGATCCATGACAGTCATATTTCATGATATGATACATGACATTGTTGAATACTATGTTGATGACATATTGGGTAAATCCAATACTCATGAAGATCATCTAGCAGTAATAAGAATGATATTTGAAAGGATTTGTGAGTATAAGGCTAGACTCAATCTTAGGAAGTGTGATTTTGGTGTCATTCAAATAAATTTTTAGGATTTATTATCTCTCATAGGGGCATTGAAGTTGATCCTACCAAAGTAAAATCTATTACTGAGATGCCACCACCTTCCATTTTGAAGCAACTCTATAATTGGTATGGAAATATTTAGTCTATTAGATACTTCATTTCTTAGTTGGCTAACAAATATCATCCATTTACACACCTATTGAAGAAAGGTGTCAGATTTCTATGGGATGAATAATGCTAGAAAGCTTTTTAGCACCTCAAAGGATATCTTTCTAATCCACCTATGTTATTTCCACCTTTGCCAGGAAAGCTATTTATAATGTACTTATATACCATGGACAAAGCCTTGGGGGCACTTGTAACTCAACATGATGATAATGGAGACAAATTTTCCCTATACTATCTTAGCCATACACTGGTTGTGTATGAACATAATTATATACCTATAGAAAAATCTTGTTTAGATATGGTCTTTTTGGATCATAAATTATAACATTACATGATTAGAAATATGACCATGGTTATTTCCAATGTATATCCTATCAAGTATCTATTATCTAAAACACCTTTAACAAGCTGCATGGCCAAATGGATCATGCTTCTAAGTGAGTTTGAGATAGATTATGTCAATCAGAAGGCCATCAAAGGATAAGTAATTATAGATCAACTTGATGAAGCTCCCCTTTTAGATATAGAACCTCTAACATTTAAATTCCCAAACGAGTCCATTATGATTATCATTGAAACACCTCTTAAGAAGCAACACTAGAAGTAGTATTTTGATGGATCATTCATAACACATGGATTGGGGGTCAGTTTATTATTTATTATATCATAGGGGGATCTTATCCCTAAATAATTTTTTATTGGATTTCCTTTTACTAAAAACATGGTTGAATATTAATCACTCATTGTAGGGATTTTCCAAGCATTAAAATGGAATATTCAACATCTCAAGGTTTATGGCGATTCTCATTTGATCATCAATTATGTTACAAACCACTTTCAAATTAAAGATGACAAGTTGGTGCCATAAAAGTCCATGATTGATAGTCTCAAAAATTATATTTATAATGTATAGTTTGAACACAAACCAAGGACTAGTAATAGAACAATAGATGTCATGGTTACTATTGACTCTTTGATTTATCATACCAATAAGATAAAAGAATAGCAATTCTTCATTGAAAATATTCTAGCACCAGCTCATGAACCTTCAACTATTGTAATGATCTATGATATTATTGGTCCCATCTCTGTATGGTATTTAGACCTCTTTACCTACCTTCATGACCATATCTTGCCACCAGAACTCTCCCATAAACAAACAAAGGCCTTTGATTACCACATCACATGTTATACCTTACTTAGACCAAGACATTACAACCATAGCTTTGATATAATAGTAATTCATTGTTTACCTTTTGTAGAATAAACATTATCATTATGGTAAGTTCATGAAGGAGTATGTGGAGCCTAAACCAATAGGGTCATCCTAGCCAAAAAACTCTAATGTACTAGGTATTATTAGCCAACTATGGAAGTAGATGCAACTGCATATGTTCAAAGATACAACCAATGTTGAATGCATACCAATTTGATTCATGCCCTAGAAAAGAAACTAAAACTAATGCTTACACCATGGCCATTTTCAATGTGGAGACTCTATCTCATTAAGAAGATTAACCCTACCTCATTTGATGGCCATAAACAAATCCTTATTGCTACTAAATATTTTACTAAGTGGGTTGAAGTTATAACCCTCACATGATTGGAAAATAAAATTTGAATTTTATATTTAACCATCTCATCTACCACTATGGTATCCCATCTAAAATTATATCTGATAATGATGGATCACTCAAGAACAATTATGTCAAATCACTATGTGTTGAGTATAAAATTACTCAACATTTTTCTATCTCCCATTACCCACAAGGTAATGTCAAAGAAGAGGCATCCAAAAAAATGATTGTCAACATCCTTTAAAATATTTTAAATGATTTTGTTTGGAATTGGTACCTCTAAATATTCTATTCCCATTGGGCATATTGCACCAATTACCATACCCCAACTGATACCACTCTATATTCCCTTGTTTATGGAACTGAGGCTATTTTTTCCATTGAGGTTGAGTTATCTTATTTAAACATCTCTTTGAATCATGTCCTTAATGATTAATACTATTGAATATCTCACCTAAAATAGCTATATTTACTTGTTAAAACTGCATGACCACTATCAATAGCCTTTAGGCATACCAAAATAGGCTCTATGGACACTATAACTGATAGGTAAAACATAGAGAGTTTGAACTTGGTGATCTTATCCTCAAAGGAAACCAAAAGAACACCATGGTCAATAAAAATAATAATGGAAACTTCACATCTAGCTATATATGCCCATATATCATTGTTGCAAATTATGGATTTAGATATTACATGTTCACTACACCAAATGAGTATGAACTTGATGAGCTGATGAAAATTATACACCTCAAACATTACTTAAATGGAGAGACCTAAAATATTATCTGAGGCAAATTTATGTTGTACCATAATATGATAGTATTTTGTACCATACCTTTCCTATTAACTAGATTTATTTTTACTCTCCCTAACCTTCCCCTTTGACCTCAATTCCATTCAATTGGTTTCACGGGCACTTTTAGAAAGAAGCTTTAGATCCAATTTAAGTAGTTGATTTAGCATTATAGATGGATTCCATATTTTTTAGTATGATAATGGTTTGGTAGTTTCATCCTTCATTAATTTTTTTAGTCCATTCATATACTACTAATTATAACTACCTTTGGGCCAATCATAGTACCACCATCATTCTACTAATTATAATCACCTATGGGAAAATTAGTGTCATTGACCTATGTTGTTTCTTCCTAATAATAACCACCTATGATAAAATTAATAACAATACCTATTTATCATGCCTTGAAGTACCACCTTTCCATACTTATGTCATATTATGCCATTTACCTACTTTGCCTTGTTTATCGACTTATTAATACATAGTTGAATTCTTACACTATAAGGTAGAACTACATTGACTAAGGTCCCATCTTAGGAATATGTAGGTATTAATTGATTCATGATGAGGTCATCTTAGTCACACTTTTCCATGCTCTCACCATTTTGTGATCAACCTGTGCCATGATCTCTCTATTTTTCTAGTTGGGTCGTTGAGTATCTCATCATCCTCAGTTGAGTTGAGACACTATGAAATTCTAAAAACATTTGAAAATGACCTAGAAAATCCAAAAAATATTCTACATTAATAAATTTTTTTCCTTAAGTATTTTGGTAACCCTCACTAAACTTACAAAAAACTACTTGTCATTCAGTTTCCCCATCCTTATTGGCTTCACATCCCATGCACTCAATAGTTTATGAGCTCATTCCCATATTCCTCTACCATATGAATTATGTTTTCTTTCTCATAATTTTCTTCTATCCCATTTCCTTGGACAACTAAATTTAGCCTTAAGTTTTTGTTGAATCTTGAATCCATGGAACTATGTAGGCAATGTTAACTACTTAGTCCATCTGGAGTTAGCTCAACCACCTCATTGTTTTCCTTCTATTTCCCCATTTGGTTTATTTTATTTTCTTCCTTATCCTATGGGCAATGTTTGTCATCTATTTTGTGTCATATTATTTATACTAACATTATTCTTAACTATTGTCTATTTTTGTTTCATTTTATTCTCTTTATTTTGTTTTCTATTTCTTTAATTGGTGTTTTGTTTGTTTATTTATTTGCCTATTTGTTTGATTTTTTGTTGTGCCTTTATTCAATATAGGTGTGTTCATTAGGAGATTCCTTGTGCATTATTTTTAAATCCATACATATTCATATGTTAACATTTTCATCATGGTTTTTATCATTGGTGCATTGTTTTTAGTTATTTATTAGATCACGTGTTAGTCTTTATGCATATTTCAACTAAGTTCTCATGGTTTTTTATATCGTGATGCCTACTATCATGTGATACATAAATATCAACTTGAGAGAGTCTTACAAGTAATGCAGCCATGATATATCTCTTTGTCACCTAAAAAAAATGATCTACCCAATATATTCTCAATCAAGAGTAATTAAATCATAAAATAATTTTAATCCTTACTAGTTAGGATGAACACCTCCATACTAGTAGGTTTCCCAAATTCATATTTCTCCTATATACCACTTTACCATCATATTCCCATCATTAGATCAATGATTATAAAAATCTTTTGGAAAATCATTGTATTTCATCCCACCTATGCTGATGATTAGAACTTCCTATGGGAAAATCATCCTATTTATTTTCCTAACTAGGGGAGCTTCATATGCCACTAATTTTAAGTACCTATGGACGAATCAATATTTTCTACCCATTTTACCTTTTGGTCCCATCATTTCCTTCTTTTAAGGGACCGATCACCGATCCTTTTTTTAGATTTTTCCCTCAAGGGGGAATCTAGAGCCTATCCATTACCATTGAAGTAGTAGGCATACCCGACCTTTTAATTATTTGATAAGACATTACTATTCCTATAACTTTTAATGAATTCCAAGATAGGGGCAAACTATAGACACCTAAAATTGGCCACAACTGGCTTCCACCTAGACTTCAAACCAATTCTTACCAACCATTAAAAATTAATATTAGGAATAATTGAATACACCAAATTTACTTGTTCATCATACATGAAAGCTCAAAATCATCTTAAGGAATCCCTATTTTTGATACTATCCTGTATACAATAATAACCTCTAACGGATTCATCCCTAATCACCTTGCAGAATAACAACTATCAATTTGGCCTATGGACCTATTAAGTGGGGCACTTGTACACTTAATTAAAATCTTGAAAGAGATAAAATTATATTTAGAATAAATTGACAAATTAAAATAGTTTAAATGCTTATCTAATAAATACATTTGAAATTAATGAATATCTAAAAATGGAAAATCCTAAACTCAAAATATCAAGCCTTTTGTGAGTCACCATTCAACTTGAAAAATATCAACAAGATATCTTATTTAAGTGGAGGACATAATAATTTTTACTATGTCTACTCACATGTCCTTAACTCAAATGGAGTTAGTTTTAACTCAACCAGGGTTAGTTTTAACCCATTCCAAGCCTTAACTCAAACCTATCTCACATTGGGTGAGATTTAATTTACTAGGTTATAAATACAAGGCCATGCCTTTTCATTTCTAATCTTGGATATTATAGAGTTATTATGTAATATTTATTCTATGAGGCTCATATAAATAGTGTTATAATGCCAAAATCCTAATCCAAGTAATCTCAATCTAAATCAAATCCAATGGTGCCAAGGAGAGAAGAAGCGAAAAAGATTCATTTACCAAAGACTTCTTGATGCACAAGCTAAGAAATTCACTAAAAAAAGCATATGGAGCTCCCAAGGAAGGTAAAGGATTTATGTCTTTTATTTTTTGGTTATGCTCTCATCTAGTTTTTGTTCTTAAGCTCCCCCTAGTGTCTAGGCTAGAGATGTTAGCATGTTAATGTGATTTTTGCATTGTTTTATGGACTAACACAAGACTAACCTCCTCTCTATGTCAAATTATTAGATCATAGATTTTACTTGATGTAGGTTAAAATATGCTACTTGAGATCTATCTACCATAAGTTGGGTATAATCTACAAGGAGATTTGAATCAAGATTAGTCACTAAATTGGTTTCAATTATTGGTGTGTTAAACATATTTGTGACTAATGTTTTATTGTAAAATGGATTTATATTATAGATGAAATAGGTTCACAAATCCAATGGTTGTTCTTTTGGAGGATTGCAGTCCAATAATGTGGTATTTTCACTTTCAATGTGGCCAATGAGTTAGCTAAATTATATAACAATATTTTCTTATTCTATTTATGAAATAATAAGTTATTTTTGTGTGGTAGGAAGAACTAGTTGACCCTTTCCTTTGTTTGACACTACTAGGACTTCATTGAAAGTTTGAGCTTGTCTGGAGTGAACTTGGTTGTCTAACAATGTAAGAGGTGTTTCCTTGGGTTTTACAACCAAATAGCACAAACCCTTTAGGGGAAAACTAAGGGTAAAATTTTCACCTATTTCTAAATATCTAACAAGATTTTTGTCTTTGTTGTCAAATAATTATCGATTAAATTTATCTTGTCGATATTCATCATTAGGTGGTAGATTAACAAGGTATAATGTATTAGGTATATTCTTGGTATCAAATGGCACATGTGAAATCTAATGTTTCTATTTTCATTTTTTAACATTATGTGATACAATTATAAGGTATGGGTTATGTTGTTCAATTTTAGCATTGGTTGGTGTATTAATAAGGTATTGTTAACCTCTTTCATCCTCTACATTGTCTTCAAACCCATAGGGATTATAAACCACCTCATCATCAAATGAGTGGTTATAAATGGAACCACTACATGTGTAGTTAAGAATTTATAATTTTATAATCTTCATCTTGAAAAGGTCTTAAATACTTAAAACTATGTCTTGACTTGTAATGTGATTTAACTTGGAATATCACATGGAAATTGATCTAAGGTAGGATGTTTGGCCTATGTTAAGGTGAACCTCAATTTATAATACACCAATCAAAGGTATATCAATGTAAATTTTTAAAATATGTTTTTTCTAAAGGGTAAACTCAAATTTTTTGGGCATAATGTTTGTAAGCATAAGTGTTTAATATTTGGACTTGGGAAATATTTTGCATTTATTCTTGTTTTGAAAGATTTTGATCTTGGAAACTTGAATTTATGTAAAATAAAGGATAATTGACCTATATGAGACACCTTATATACTTTTAAGTATGTAAATGTTGACACAATAATTTTACTTGGTCGGTAATGGTAAATCAAGACTTGAACTAAGATTTAAACTCTTGACTTCTAAAAGGAATTGGTCTTAGCACAAATTGATTGTAATTCATACTTAGTTTTGGAATTAGACTTGGTTTTACCATGAAAATAAGGTGAATTAGAATTATCACTAAGATTTAAACTTAGGTTTTGACTAAAATTAATGGCATAACTACACAACATAGGCAAAAAGTAACTTTTGGTCTAACTTTGTAAACAAAGTTGACTTGGGTTGAAATGGAAATTTTGATTAAGACAAGACTTTTGGTTAAAATTAGGGAGAATAATGGTGTGGTTTGGACAAGTAATATAGTTATTGGGAACATTTTTTAACATGTTACTTTGGTTTTACCCAAAATTTTGGTAGACTAATGCCTCACTATATATGTATAAAAATGGTTTGGATTAGGCTTGGTTTGTTTGATTGGGTCTCAAATATAAACAAGGTTTCAACCCAACATTCAAGAAACAACACAAACTAATTACAAGGAAATTTAATGAATAACACAAGTTTTATCACATACATTAAACCTTTGAAACGTTTCCTTTGAGAGAGGTTTTTAAAATTTAAATATTAATTAAAGAAATTATTTCAATTATTGGTGGTATTTTAACCCCAACCTTATCTCTCAATGTTCATAAAATTAAGGTTAGATTTTAGGTTTTTTACCTTTACACCCCTAAATAAATGAATTAACCGCGGTAGAATAGGAATATAAGAAGCAATCTAATATTAGGCCATTCATGATAGGGTCTTATCTCTTCACAAACACTTCAAATATAAGGGTCTTAGTGAAGTGCTACTACACCTAGGGTTTGCTTATAAATATTCTTGGGATTTATAGATTGTCCCTATATACAAACTATGTACACATAATTGTTATTAGACTTGGTTACACCACTTGAGGTAGTGGTGTTTCAAGTTTACTTCATAAAGCTAATATAGTGGGATCACCTCTAGGTGTGGGTGGCCTAGTTGATGAAGTGAACCTCTAGTTTTGGGGTTGGATTCCCTAGTGCATCAATATTAGATCAGTTCATAAAAATACTAAATTATTGATGAAAATAGATATAATATGATTCATAAAACAAAACTAACATATTTTTGTCCACGCTAATTGATCCTTCAATAACACTTTGTGAATCAAAAAGGACTAGTGACTGAAACATGTTTTTAAAGGGGATCATAAGCATAAGTAATTCATATTAAGGTTATCGTATATGGATGAAACTTTAAGGATATGAATGAGAGGTCTATTTTAAGTCACTACCAACTAGATCTCATTTTCAAATATATTCACCAACACTTTAACACATCATATGACCTGCATAGAACAAACTCCTAATAACTAGGTGAGAACAATGATATACAAAAGGGAATAAAAATTTACCACTTATGTAATAAAAAAAATATAACACACTAAGATAGCAAGAAAATCTAAAACAATCTTTTTATTGATTCAAAAGGTTTATAAGATAAAATTTGGGCAAAGTTTCATCATACCCAGCTGACATTATATATATATATATATATATATATATATATATATATATAATGTCATTTTAGCCTTAGTTTATATAAAAATAGCTAAGATGAGAGAATATAAACTATAACAAAAGTGTGTATAATATGTCATGATGACCCTTATTTACTCAACAAATATTTAAAACATCCATAATATTCATTTGATCTCTCCACATGTTGATTTAGCTAGTTGATGTCCTTCGGTAAGTATGGCATAGAAAATGGCCTAGTGAAGGATAATTTAGTTTTAATTAACTCCATACTCATCATGATCATGCCAAAATAGTCAAATCCATTTGATTTTGATAGTTTTAAAGGTAATTATTCTCTAATTAGCCTCTATAAGGCATTAAGTAACTCATCTCTCTTCTGCATGCCCCATCTTCCATTATGGCTATGAAAAGCATCTGATCACCTACATGAGAAATTTAAAAGGTTTTCATGACCTCAGTTTACTCCCTTATCAACTCTATATTCCAATGGACATCTTCCCTTATTAACCAAATAGACCTACTAGGAAATTAGGTCTAGTCACTTAGTGTTAGCTGCTTAGATGACCATGGGGATTGAATAGAAACTTTTAATTATGGATAAATGAGCATGCTTTTGGTCTAAAAATCATATTAAACCATGATATTTTCCTTTCCAATAGTTCAAAACTCTAACTCTTTTTCATTTAGGTGACTACGTCACCCCTCACTAGCATTTTTGGACTAGCTCCTTAGCTTAGGTATATAATATAATTTATAGGATGAATTAAGATTAGTTTATGATATAAAAATGTAAACTACACTTCAAAATACCCTCCCCCATGATCTACAACTCTTCATATAACTTTTTATCTTAAATTCATCACTTAAACTGACCAATATCGTATTTATTATAGATCAGTACAAATTTTCATATAAACCAATGCTAGGTATAGGACATTCCCAAAGTTCACAAGGTGTTCCAATTGTCTCCCAATATATTTAAATTCATTTAAATTAAAATTCATCAATATTTCCTCCATCGGGTCTCTATTAGGGTTTTAGATAGGTTTAGAGGGGTTTAAACTCTTAAAGATAGTTCATAAAGGTTATACCTTAAACTTATGAACTAATGCCACTAGATTATAGTGGATAAGGCCCCTCAACATTTCCCATGTTCTTAAGACTCCATGAAAATCATCCATATATTTCTAAGCATAAGAAGGTGATCTTTAGGTGACTATCTTATCTTTTGTGCACTCTTAAGGTAGTTTTAGGCTAAAAATGACCAATGCTGAGCTTCCTTATGCAAACAAACACCTCTTTCACATATGAAAATTATTTAAGTTTACTTAAATGATGGTTTAAGGTCTCATTAAACCCTTATTATCTTTTGAACTCAGTATTCAAGTAGTCATGTCCTCAGAAGGGTATTAAACCAGTAGGCCTAACAAAAGAGTTCTTATATTTTTCCATCAAAATAGAATTATGAGGGCACTTCACAACTCATAATGTTATTAATTCCATATCTCATAGACTTAGGATCATTGGTGTTGGCTTGGTTAATCCACCTAATTTTTCTTCATGTACACATAGTCTTCTAACTAGGCACCTAGGCATACCTTCAAGTGGCCATTAGGTATTGAGACCCTTATAGGGGATCATGTTGTAGTATCCTTAACCTCTTTATGTATTATACCCTTCATACCTAATAAAAACATGTATACTTTCTTCCATTATCTGCACATAGGCTTGGAGTAATTCTATTTAGGTCTAATTCATACAACATATAGTCTACATGTGCCAATTGAAGGACCATTTGAGTGTTCATGAGACTTGAGGAGATTTTCAAGACCATTTCTAGAGTCAAATACCTTTCTTAAGATATTTCAAGAGCATAATTATTTTAGTAGGTCTTTATTAGTGTTTAGGAAGGGTTTTAGTGGCTTACCATCTTAACGATGGTTCATAGAGTGCATGCCTCAAATCCAAAATGTATTACCATGAATTTTGAGAACATAGACCCATTAAAAACTCCCAAACATATCCTCATCCCATGTACTTTGTATGGTATGTTGTGAGTGAAATTTGGTGGTCCTACATTCTTTGCTAAGTATTATGTGTGGGTTTTAATATTTATAGGTTTGAGATATTAAACATAACTCTTTCCTCCATGGATAGTAAGAACATATGGGTCCCCAACTCCCCCTAAGATAACTGGGCTTGAGTCATCTTACCATGTGAGATATGAGCATTGGAGTTGGTAGTTCAAGATGGAAAACTAGGGTAGTGGAGCTTGAGAGGGGTAATAGGACCAATATAACCACTGACCTACCTTATTATGCCTCTAAAACCTTTTTTAGGACCTATATCATCACTATACATCTCTTTATGGCCTTAGGCCTACCTTGTGGGTTTGAGTCTCTCACCAAGATGGATATGGGGTCTTGAGCGTTCAAAGAGGGCTTTAGGCCTTATAGAATTAGATTTAATTTCAATAAATTGAGTCACCTATGGGTGTATTGGTGGATTAAATGTTATCATAACACCCATTTCTATACATTCTTGCCACTTTACACTTGCCCTTAGTTGTCTAGACTCCCATCTCTTGAAATATCCCAAATGGGGATATTTGATAAAATACATAAAAAGTACAAAACCCAAACTCATCACTTATGGATTTGGACAAAGGCATTAACTTTCACACACTTATATTATCACTTAACAAGTTAAAAAAATATATGATGGGGATTAAAAATTTACTCATATATTGATAAGCACTGACAAAAAAATACCACAATAATGTAAGACCACAAATCCCATACATATTCATATAAATGAATTACAACTAATATTTTTGAAGGCAATATCTATACATAAAAATTCATATAATGAATCCATAAACAAAAAACTTAAAAATATTTTTTAACTAAAACAATATTAAATACACACTTAAAATGCTTCACAAAACTCTATTAAAATCCTTGCACACAACATAGTTATATGCACTACATTCTAAATATGTATACAACTAGCTAGGGTGGATATCTCACCACTAAATCTGAAAAATCTAAATGAATCCCATGTGAAATCCCTAAATATAATCACCAACACTAGTTAAGGAGGATATCTCACCATCAAATCTAGTTACAATATTCTAAGGAGCTAATCCAAATAAGGGGGATATGAAAATAAGTCCAATATCAAAAAAGGGGGTTTAAATTATTTCAAAGATGAATTAAAAAGGATAATTATTCTCCATATATATATAAATGAGAGGGAGAGAAAAGAGGGAAGAAACTTGGAGTAGATTCAAAGAAATGTGCAATGCTTATAGTGGTTGCACTATTCATCGATAGTGTTAATTATCTCTCACATGTGCCAAGTATCTCTCACATGTGCCAAGAATATTTCAAGATATTCTTTTTGAATTTCTCTATGTACCCTCAAATGATATTATAAACCTTACATGTGACCCTTAGTCATGAATATCATACCATGTCTCCCACCTACCCATGTGCACACACATAAGTCAAAATATTCCCCATCTTTTGACTTCAATCAAGGATGTCCTAGTTCATATGCATGAGAGTAATTATTAGGTTCTTAATTAATATATTCCCCACATGCTCTCCTTATTCCTCCCATTTATCCAAGTGGATAGTTGTACAACATTTATCTTTCATCTACTTTCCACCTTTAAAACTACTATGTGGGCCATTGCCACATCCCCAAGGACACCTCATCACTATGCCACCTCATGACTATGCTATGTCACTATGCATAGTGACATGTAAATAGTGATACATGAATAGGACTTAGTGAATAGTTATTATATAATAAAATTCACATATAATACCAAAATAATCCCACAAGAATTAAATAAGCTAGTGGTATTGTTGAAATATTACTTTTGGGGAAAAGGGGGCATTACAAATCATCCCTTCCCAAAGATTGTTTATCCCCAAACAATCTGGTTAACATTTTGGATCTAGATACCAAGATCCCAAACTATTTTTTGGAGTTTTAAATCCTCCATCATTGGTATTTCTTGTGGCTTTTGTTGTGCAACTTTGATATTATCACAAGTTCAAGGACTTGAGCTAGGAGATAATTTTGCATCCAATAATTTCAATAACCCATGGGTTATCCCAACCATGAGCCTTATACAATTATTGATCCTCAATTTTTCCCATGGATATAATACCTATATATGAAGCTCCACATTTTTTTATATGAATATTCTTGTATGTTCTTTAATTGGCTTAAATAACTCTTCTTTTTGCTCTATATTTTCATCTTTGTGTGGATCCAAAAATTTCACACTTGCCTACCCCAAGATCCTTGATTCTTCTTCCTTGATATTTTATACTTTAAGTTCTTATAATAATCGATAAAAGTACACAAGGTGTATTTGATCTCCACACACAACACTCATGATTGGTTGCTTATTATATGGATTTTCATACACCACTTCCATGTCCAATGCTTCCACCATAGAGACTTGTTCTTCCACTGGGATGTTCTCTTCCCTTATTTTCAAATCTTCCTTTTGTGTTATGGGTGTTCCTTGAACAAGAAAATATTTTGGAAATTTATTTGGGATGATGGATGCCTTTGCACTTACTCATACTTTTTTTCTACCATATGTTGATAAAATCTCTCAAATATTTATTGTTGTTGTTGGAGATGTTCATTGATGAGTTGTTACTATCATTGAAAATGTTTATTGAATATTTTCATTATGTTAATCATATCCATGTTTATCCAATTTAATATTTGAAAAATAATTAAGTCCCCAATAGGCTATTAATATATTGGCTCTGATACCACTAAAATATACCAAATGGGGATATTTTCTAAAACACATAAAAATTACAAATCCCAAACTCAACACCAAAAACCAATTATAAATATTATCTCAAATTATAGAGAATATTGTAATGTTATATTGAAGGATACATAAACTAGAATGAAATACTCACAATAACTCCTTACAACCACAAATATTAATCTAAATAATAGTATCAATAAATAATAAATCTATTACATGAAATATTAAATCCATACACACTGATCCAATACAACAAACTTATCACACTTACAACACCTATTCACTAAAATATTGTAAACCACACAAGCTCTACACACTGTACTTTGAAACTATATACAAATAACTAGGGTGGATTTCTCACCACTAAATCTAATAAATATAATTGAAGCCTACATGCAATAACTAAATCAAATCACAAACACCAAATAGGGAGGATATCTCACCACTGAAACCAATTAAAATACTCCAAGGAGATAATCCAAAGGATGAGGATATGAACATAATTACAAATATCATAAGGGGGATTAAATGACTTCAAAGATGAATTATAAAGTAGAAGGCTTCTCCATATATAGAAATGAGAGAGAGATAAGAGAGGGAGGAAACTTAGAGTATAAGTAAATAAATGCACCATGCCTATAGTGGTTTCATTATTCATCAATAGTGATAATTGTCTCCCACATGTAGGTGCCAACCATATTTCAAGATTTTATTTTTTACTTTTTCCATGTACCCTTAAATACTACACCCCACCTTGTATGTGACCTCAAATCATGAATAGTACACTATGTCTCCCACCTACCCATGTGTAGACACATAAGTCACAATATTACCCATCTTTGGACTTCAATCAAGGACACACCACTTCATAGGCATGAGAGGAATTATTATATTCTCAATCAATATGTTATCTACATGATATCCTTATTCCTCTCATGTGGCCAAGCGGAGAATTATGCCACATTTACCAATACTATGTGAGCCATTACCACATCCCCAAGGATAATTCATCAATATTCGACCTCATAAATATGCCATGTCACCATGAATAATGACATGTGAATAGTGATATGTGAATAGTACCATTGAATAGTAATTGGTGAATAGTGATTCTACAATAAAATTCCCATAAAACACCAAACTAAGCCCATGGGAATTAAACAAACTAGTGGTATTCTTGAAATGTCACTTTTTATAAAAATGGGACATTACATATCTACCCCTCTATTGTGTAGGTCTACCTTGAGCACCATTACCAAGCTTGAGTATTTGAGTAAGTTGTTCCACTAGAGACTTGAGTAGTTTCTTCTCTTATTATTTATTATTGATATGTTTTAAATCTTGTGTAACATTCTCTTAAGATTTGACAAAACCCTTTGGATCGGGTCTCCATGGATTTTGCTAACAAAACTCATTTCATAGTCATACACATAGGCTTGTGTGTCCTGAGTATTCAAATCATACTAGGCATCTCTCTAAACTTGTATCTACCCTTGGGAATCCTAAGGAGGATGAATGCTATAAAAATGGGGTGATTTGATCATGTGTTTCCATGATCATTCTCATCAATTATACATCCTAATTAGTTAGGCAAACTTGGATACACATAAGTCATTATTCATACCTGAGTCTACGTGCTTGATCATCCCTTCAAATTTCCTTATCCTTCAACAACATGGACTCTATGCTCTACCTCATCATCTAATTTCTCTCCTCTATATGTATACAACATGTCATATTAAATGTTGGAGGTAGACAATTTTTAGTCCTATAATTAGTGATCTAGGTGTGTGACTGTAAATGGAGCTCTTTCACAGGCCCATGAGCAAAAGGAGGGATTTTATACTATGTTAGAGACCTAGTTGACCTCTCTTAAATATAAATGTATCTATTTAAGTTAGTCATCTCTATAACCTCTGACCCTTCCTTACATATTATAGGATCAACTCTATAATAGTTTTGGTAAAGTCTTTAGAGACTAGGCTTGAGCATCATTTTATGAACTTGGTCACATATTCCCAATAATATCCACATTTGAATGGACCCATTTTTTCATGGTTTCATTGATTCTTGATGGTTTGATATAAATTTTGACCCTACCTCCATGCCTTAGGCTTGGGTATAAGGGTTTAAAAATTTATATGGTCATGATAAAGTACTATGAAGTTCTAGGTTTGAAGACCAAGGCCTACTATGAGGTGGAATTTTCTTGATAATACTGTTACATAATTATACCCTTTTAGAGGTTCCATATGTACTATTTTATCTTGTTCAAGATAACCTATGAGGAACTTAGACATCCATATTCATATACTCAATAAGGAAAAATATTTGGAGTTAGTTAATCGGACACATGAAGGAAGAGACTAAAACCTATGATTTCACAAATACCTTAAACAATGTTAAGGAACCTTAAACTTTGTTAAAGAGGTCTATGAAATCATTGGGAGCTATTTTATGGTTTCTGAGCCTTGAGAGACATAATAAGGCCTATTCCGTTTGAAATAGGGACTCTTCCACATGAATATAACCCCACTAGATGCTCCATAGTGTTTTAATGTTCTTGAATATCCATCAACATGAAACACGTAGTTCATATTTTTAAACTAAGGGTCAACAACATAGGCAATCTCATTTTAAGGAAGGATATTGAAGGAGTTGAAGGTTAATTTGATCATCATTGTGTTAAGGAAGTAGGAAGACATAAATGATTCTAAAAAACCATCATTCAATCTTAAACCACTACTCATTTTTATTTGTATACATTTAAGGTCCTTCATCATCAAGAAAACATTACCTACAACCTAAAATATTGTGACAACCTAGAGTTTTAATTCTCCCATGGACCCACACATGTGGATTTGGAGTCTGAGGTGAAGTGGCAAGACCTTAAAGGCTTGTATAAAACATACACAATCACCATTTTCTTTAAACAACGCAAAAATGCATTGAAATCATTCTAACATTGACCCTATGTGGATGCAAAAGAATAGTTTGAATGCCTTAAGTTTCTAACCATTATTCATAAATCATGGTTCATCATTTTGAAAACTAATTCCAAACATCATAATGCCATTATACCCCCTTACTCTATCCAAGAGATCAAGTCACCATCTTCACTCTCCTATTCATACTGAATAAGAACCTAAGAGGCTATCCAAGGTTGCCAAGGAGGACGATAGAAAGGAGAGGTCATTTTTTGACCTTTTTTACTTAAAAATCATGTATTATCTTACATGGTATTTACACTAAGTCACCTCTATATATCCTTGACCTTTTCTAACCATGACCATACTGTATCAATCTGTACACACTTGAAAACACCTAAAAGACACCACTTTTCTACATTTTCTTAGGTTTTAGATCTTAAAGTGTTATTGGTGGGAAGGAGGAGGGAAATTAGGAGTCAAAATGCATTCAAAATAAGGATTATGGGTGAAAGAAAGGTGAAAAGCCATTACTTCTCATGTGTGGGCCCCTTTAGTGGTGAATAAAAGCATTTGACTTATAAAAGGCCACCATTTTATAGATTAAACCATTGTATAATGGCATTATGGTAGTAATTGATACCAGTCAAGGCTTAATTGATGATCTTGGTGGTGATTTTAGGGCCAAAATAAAATTATTCTCATGATTAAACACCCCTTTTGGAGGCAATGTACATGATCTAAAGTGAAAATTCAAATAGAGATTACCTTAATATCTATTAAAAGACCTTAAAACATGTGAAGGACATAAACAAGATAACCACATTCTCCTTATAACATCCTTAACCCTCTATTTTTATCATACCTTGTAGGCTCTCAACATATTTAGATGGATTCATAATAGACCATGAACTAAAACATTTGAGTCACCTTCAATAGGAGTGACTTCAGATCATCAATCTCACCTCAAGAACTATTATGCACTCTTATACATATATAGAAACTAAATGGACACTTGACACATGATCTAGAAGGGTGATAATATGACCATCATGACACTCCTTAACATAATAGATCATTTAAACCTACTATCTTGAACTGATGACAAGTGATCCCCCTTTTAAACTATCTTGACACTTCAAGAGATATAAGAAGGTGACCAAAGTTGATATTAGACATTAATGGGAATATGTTGATCCCTTTCTGACCCCAAGGGTAGAAATAAATAAAGAAAGTTAGAGTATACACTTGTATCATTTGATGATATAAATTAACTTCAAGCACTATAGTGGTAGATTTGCAGTCAAGTTTTATGCCAAAAGTGGTCACAAGGTCTTCATCAAAATGTAAAAAAGATAAGTTTATTTAATTATCATTGGATTTTTATATGAGAAAGAGATGCCCTAAGTCTAATCCTAATCTTACAACCCATAATTATCCTAATTGTGCTCAACAATGGACTTTTACAGAACCTACACCTTTAATAGCTAGGCCTAAGAATAAAGCTTTTATTCCCTTCAATGGTGTAATCCCCCAAAACCTAAATAAATTTGATGATATACCTATTATTTCACTTAATATCCTCCCATATTTCATAGGGGAAACCTCTACCACTCTTGTTGAACACAATGTAGACATAGCCAACCTATGCTCAGTTCATAATGTGCCATAAAAAAATGTGGCAATGAGGTTATTATCTACTTATTTGAGGGGTAAGGCACTTTAATGTTATATGGGTTTAAAAAATTCTTCTATCAACACCTAGGATAAATTTTGGGAATGCTTATGCAAGCATTTTTAGGATAGAAGTGACCATTTGTCTCTAGTATAAAAACTCACTACAATCAAAATGGCTCCCCAAGAGTTTATGGTAGACTTCAATTATAGGTTTATAATACATGGGATATGATACCAATGGTATCCAATTCCACCCATAACTATGTCTTTTACTATTTGAAAGCCCTTAATTTTGATTTGGTAGTCATGATATAGTCCATGGGAGGGAACAAACTATTGAATGCCTATGAAGTGGCAATAAGGGAAAAAAATTATCTAATACAAGAAAAAAATATCACCCCAAGATACCTTGTCCCTTTATCTTAGAGATACAACCTCCTATGCCTACCATTTATCCCCTACCAACACCAATAAATCATGATCAAGTAGATGTTAATCAAGTGTATAGATTGGGTAAAATTAAAGGATTGCTCAAGGTACAAAGCAACAATATAGTGGCCCTAGAGAGGAAGTAAATTCCTTCTAATATACCTAAAAAATCACCCTATCAATCCCCTATCATCTCAATAGGCCTCCATATCAGCCTACTTCTCAAGGTCAAGGTAAGATCACTCAATAAAGGTCTATGATAGCTTCAATCCCAATTCTACTAGTAATTTTAAAGAACTAGTTCTAACTCAAAATAATTATTCTCAATAAGGTCAATGGTCTACACAATTGGGGTATTCACATGAGATTTTAATCAGTCTAAGTTGATATACTTGTCAAGCCTATTTTATGCAATAGAATCAGGCCCCTCCAATGCAAGAAAGTTAGCCTCATACACAACATAAATAAGGTCCATCTATGCAACATAGAGAGACTCCCTTCACGACTCAATCTAATATTACAAACCAACAAGGAATAAGTGAGATTAAGGCATCATTAGAGAATAATATTGACAATCTAGCCTCCTAGGCCAAATTTCAACCCCTACAATAAAAAACTTTCATGAAAACCCCTCTAGGCTTGTTCATGGTGTCTATAACTTGTCATGATCTCCTAAATTCTCTTTGAAAGTCATTTTAATATTATAAAAGGTGTTGACATCATGTGTTATTTTGACATAAAAGCATTCTATTTTGAGGCCTTTGGTTAATTCACTAGCAGGTCATGGTTTTCATTAAATGATAAAGAGAATTTAAAAATGTCTTATGAGGTGTAGAGAGTGGTGTTTTCCCTTTTTGGAAAGACTAAGGTCCCTTAACAAAAGATAAGTTTTCTAGGGAAATTAATATTTTTAGTTCTTATGGTTTTAGGCCTATTTTGAACCACTTCTTGTGACAAGACATTTTTTAACATGATAAAGCTATGGTTAAGTATCATTTAAGCCATCACATGAAGTCTAAATGTATCATAGGTTGTCATATATGGTATATTCATTTAAAACAATTTTTAAGCCTTTAAAACCCCCTAAATCCATCAATTGATTATCAAACCTACTATATGTGCTAGATTCCATTTTTAATCCCTAAAAATAGAATGCTTTGATGTCAACTACATTATAAGGGTCCTAAAGGGGTCTTATTTCAATCATAAAGTCATTTTAGGGTGGTTTCATGTCATAAAGGGTCCATTGTAGGTGTCAAATCCAATTCCCACCCATTAAATGGGCCCCACACATGGGAAACCATGAACTTTAAGCTTACTCAACAATACCACCTTTTTTTAAATGTTTTTTTACTTTTTTTACCTATTCCTACACACCAATGATGTCTCAAGGTTTGAAACTTGATGAAATATAAGAAAATAGGGTGATTATAGGTGTTTTTTAGGGTTGTATAGATCTATATAGTCAATTCCATACAATGGGATATTATATATTGAATTAGGGATTATGGTAATCATTCCATATAATTTTCACCTCCAAAATTTGTAAGAAAATCCAAAAACCATTTCATTCTTCCCATCAATTTCCATGGTAGTTCAAATAACCTTTCAAGTTTTTGCTTAGTCCATACAAGAGAGAGAAGATCAGGGTTCAATATCTTGGCCAAAAGAAGGGGGTATAATTCCCTTATCTTAGGCATTGGTTTTAAGATCAAACCCCTATGATTTATGAATAAACATTAAGAATTTAAACATGTCAAAGTGTCTTCTTCATCTGTGTAGGGGTTAGGTTTCCAATGGTTTCAGAGTAATTTTTGGTATTTTGATGAAATCAGTGGTTTTTCAAGTCCTATACAAGTCCCCAATGTCCTCTCATTTTATATCCAACCATTGGTTCATAATTTTGAGCCATAAGGAGCAAATAAATATTCATATTATTACTTGTGCAGGTTACAAACAAGTTTTTCTAAGTTGCAGAGCATTCCATGCACAAAATAAAAGTGTTTGGTTGTTTTAAGTTCAATAATAAGTTTTATATATTACACTCAAATATTTTATGCCTCACATACTCAACAAATCCACCAAATGAAAACTCCATAAAACTTTGTCCCAAGGTGACTGTCATATGTGCATTATGTGATCTCCTAATAAACATGACTAAGTTGTGATTATAGTGGCTATTGATACTATCAGGTCAAGTCAAAATACACATAGGCTCCCTCATGTTATGGTAACTCATTATTTTCCCGTTAATCCCCTCATTTTTTATGCTCAAACACATTATCAGCTTTAAGCCTTGAAATATAAACCCTCATCTTGGTACATACAGGCATTTTTATAGGTTAAAAAGATGGAGTGTTAACTAAAGAAAAAATATGATGAAGGTGTTGAATAAATTATGCATTATTTAATATTAATATGACATATAAATAAACATGATATATGGTGATAATAATGTCCATCCAGGATCAACACCAATAACCCTCCTTAAGGAGATAGACTAAGTCAAGATTCTAATGGAAATAAGAATATAACTATAGGGTTGAAATAATAATGAATGTATGATGAGGTTTAGAATGTTTTAAGGGATAATAATTAAAAAATATATAATTATCATGATGATGTCATTCAAGGAAACCATGAAACATTGACCCACCTCTCAAATGTAAATACTTAAACAGTCATGAGAATAGGGTAGTTGGATGGAAAGTATACTTCATAGAAGGTTTAGAGAGGTTGTAAATAAAGATATAGGTCATATTAATTATAATATATTATCCAAGATATTATAAAAGTAATAAAAAAGGAATAAACTCATTTTCATAGTCCATGTAGCCTTCACTTGAGTATCTATAGGCAAGACCTGAGTAAGAGAGTGTAACTATGTTAAAACCTATGTAAAATTGAAGTAAAAGAATGTAAAAAAAGGACCTAAAACTTATTATATAAATTATATCAATATTATTGAGGTTATTTTTTATTTATGCATTAAATATTCTTGATAGACTAAACAAACTTAGTGGATAATCTCAACCAAGTAGTCAAGGCCAAAGGAAAAAGATTTAAAGTATGGAACCTTGTAGGGGAATGACGTGAAGAAAGGTTGGAATTAGGGTATATAATTTTTTTCCCAAATCACCTCAGTGCGTTTTAAGTGATATTTATTATTCCTTTGAGTTAAAGTATCCTAATGGTCTAAACAAGCCTATTAGGCCTAATAAGGCCTAAATAGGCATGTGCATTTAAACTAGGAACTTTCGCTTCTCTGAAGATAGGATAAGGTCTTAAAGAATATAAAGGGGGAGTGGTAAATATTAAAAAAGGATATCCAATATTATATTAGTATCAACTTGAGAAATTAAGGCACTCAATTAAGCCTTTAGGGTTTAACAGACCTAGAGACTCATAAACCCTAGGCAAGAAGATAATGTATGAAGAAAGAAAAATTCAAAGAAAGCCTAATACCAAAAGGGTGTTTTAGATCCCAAAACATGAAACATAGGTTAAAATCCTATCAAAAATAAATATGAAGAGTACATTCCCTACTTAGACCTCTAATATTAGTTATTAAACACTCAAGATAGACATACATGAGGGAAGGAGATTGATATGGAGTTTGGGAAAGTTAGATCAATTGCATAAGGATGGAAAAAAAGTAAGATATATGATATGGTTACATTAGAGTCATAAATTAAATAACATATGGTTTACAAACCTAAGAATTAGTCTAGTCCTAAGGCCATTCTTAAGGCATGAAGACCCCACCTCTACTTTGTGACTTAATCAAACCCCCAAATAATAATTAACATCATAATAATATATGTGTGGATGTTACAGGTCCTATGAAGAGTATTTTAAGTAGAGGAAAGCAATAAAAAGGTCAAATTTGGTCTTTATACCCCTCTCAATCTCCATATTCCTAAGCAATCACCTCGATATGTCCATTTAAATGTTTATATATTTTATTACAAAAGGACTCAGGGCCAATACTCTTAGGGGAAGTTGTAAACCCCTATGTACTAAAAATACATGAAGGAAAGACTTAGATTAAAGGCCCATATTTATGAATCATCACCAATACTAAAAATAGGCTCATAAAACTTGTAAGGAGCTCAAATTAGACCAACTTGCACTCATATATCTCTATATAAGATGCATGGGATCTAAAGCTTTTTAGAACATTTGAAGGGGTTTGTGGGATAAATGTTCATGGAAATAAGATTTATTTTGGAGGTCCTTACTCTATGAATCATCATTAAGATGGTGGACATCCAAAACCATGATTAGACCCTAGAACAAACCTAATTGGAGAAAAATTGAAATATTTGTAATCAAACACCTAGAATTGGCTTGGTAAACACTTGGATCACCTAGTCCACTTAGAGGAGACTGTGAGGAGACTATGATCATGGTACGGTGTAGTTTGGGGTGTTAATAGTTCTATCACATCTAATGGACCAGATTAAATCAATTAGATCACTCACTTGAGGCACTTGGTCATCTCAAAGAGCTTTAAGCTCATCAAATAGTAAGTTTACAATCATAATCTCATATCAAATGCCATTATAAGGTCTCTTCTCAAGGTAAGAATAGTTCTTATTTATAGTTCACATGGTTATTCATGTGTCTCATGATGATTTATGGATGCATATGGAATATAATTATAATATACACCTCCTTTTCATCAGCCCTATTATCCATATCAGTCCCATGTGAACCCTACTAGCCCTGCATTCACACCTATCAGTAAAATGAGAGACCTTATCAATCCCATAACCTCTTTAATGCCAAAGATACCAATATTACCCTCTTTGTGAACTCCATTCACCTCCTTGTAAACCTACCGATCTTCATAATAAATATTTAAAACCTCATGATGCTTTTAGTCATCCTAGCCATGTCTCAAACCAATCCATTCCAAGCCTTAATAAAACATGGTGTGTAGTTGCCTTAGTTATTTTATGTCATGTCTTGTTGCTTTCCTTAGGCATTAGGTGTTGTTTATTAGGTGTTATATGTTATTTATTTTGGTGTGTTTTCTTATGTGAGGTTGGTGTATTAGTCCCTAAAGAGGTGTTATAAGATCTTAAACCCATTTGGTAATCCAAGAAGAGTGGTCATCTAAGTCATATTGTTATGTATGATTCATGACTGTTATAGAGAGATAGTGGGTTCCCTTGACTAGTAGGTTGGTCAACCCATGTGAATCACCAAATATATTGAGAATTTGGCCTCCTAAGCCAAATTTCAACCCTTACAATAAAAAAAATTCATGAAAACCCCTCTAGAATTCTCCATGGTGTCTAGAACTTGTCATGGTCTCCTAATTCTCCTTGAAAATAATTTTAACATTATTAAAGGTGTTATGATATGTCGTAGAGCTTGTTTTCCAATTCACCATTGCATATCTATTTTAAGGTCTTTGGCTAATGCACTAAGAGTTCATGCTAATAATTTAATGATAAAGAGAGTGTCAAAATGTCTTATGAGGTCTAGATAGTGGTCTTTCCCCTGTTTGACAATATTAAGGTCCCTTAGCAAAAAGTTAAGGTTTTTAGGGAGTTAAGGTTAATAGTTCTTATGGTTTTAGGCCTATTTTGAATAACTTATTATGACAAGACCTTTATTTAAATTATATTTGTATGTTCAAGCCTCATTTAAGTCATCAAATGAATTCTAAATGTATCCTAGGTTGTCATCTATGGTATATTCATTCAAAATACTTTTCAAGCCTTTATAAACCCCTAAAGCCATCAATTACTTGTCAACCCTGCTATATGGGCTAGATTGCATTATTAATCTTTTAAAAGAGAATGTTTTGATGTAAATTTCATTATAAGTGTCCTAAATGGGTCTCATTTCAATCATAAAGTCATTTTGAGGTAATTTCATGTCATAAAGCATCTATTTTAGGGGTTAAATCCACTTCTCACCCATCAAATGAGCCCCACACATAGGAAAACATAACCTTAAAAATTACTCAATGTACCACCTTATTCTATTTTTTTTAATTTTTTTTATCTCTTCCTACCCACTAATGGCATCCCAAGATCTGAAACTTGATGAAATGTAAAAAAAAAAGGGTGTTTACAGGGTTGTATGGATTTGTATGGTCAATTTCATATAGAGGGAGATCATATATTTCATTAGGGATCATGTTAGGAATTCAAGATAAATTTCACCTCCAAAATATGTAAGATAAGACAAAAACCATTTATTTCTTCCCATCATCCTTCTTGGTAGCTCAGAGAAGCTTTTAGGTTTATGCTCAGTCTAGAAAGGAGAGAGAAGATAAGGATTCAAGATCTTGTCTAGAGTAAAGGGGTATAATTCCATTCCAATTTTGTGCATTGGTTTCAATATTTACCCCATGTGATTTATGAACAAAAATTAATAATTTAAGCATGTCAAAGTGTCTTCTTCATCTATGCAGGGGTCAAATTTCTAATGGTTTTGGTGCATTATTTTGTAGTTTAATGAAATTAGTGATTTTTAAGGCCTTGTACAAGTCCTCTATATCCTCTCATTATATTATCCACCCTTGGTTCACATGTGTGAGCCCTAGAGAGTAATAAAATATTCATATTATTACTTGTTTAGGTTGTAGATAAGTTTCTCTAAGTTTTAGAGAATTCTATGCACAAGATGGAAGTGTGTGGTGGTTTTAATTTGGATAAGAGGTTATAAAAAGTCCAAAAATATCTTCTCTAACTCCCATAATTATCTAATCCATGAAATGACAACTCCATCATGATTTCTCCTAAGGTGACTATCATATGTGCATTGTGTGATCTCCAGATAAGAATGAATAAGGTGTCACTATAGTGGCTATAGAGAACTATCAGGTTAAGTCAAAATACATATAATATAAAAAAAAATTGGTCACTCCTTTTTCTATTACCCTCAAACCCATAACTTCCCTATGCTTAAGAACATTCTCATCTTTAAGCCTTGAAATATAAACCTTCATCTAAGCACCTACAAGCCTTTGCACAAGATAAGAAGATGGAGTGTTGAAAATAGTAAGGAATATTTAATATACATCTGAAATAAAAATAAACATGAGAGATGGAGATATTAAGGTACATCAATGATAAACACCACTAATCCTCCTTAGGAGATAGACTCAATCAATATTATAATGGAAACAAGACTATAACCATAGGGTTGAAAAAATAATGAAGGTATGATGAGTTTTAGAAAGCTTCATGGGATTATAAGGAACAAAAAAATATCATTATAACATAGATGCCATTTAAGGAAAAAATTAAAAATTGGACCATCTTTCAAATGAAACACTCACACATTCATGATCAAACTGCCATACACATGCTAGTCATGAGAATAGGGTAACTAGATGGAAAGTTCCCTTCATAGAAGGTTTAGAGAGATAAAGATAAAGTCAATATGACTCATGATATATTATATAATATATTATAAAATTAATAACAAAGGAACATACTCATTCTCACAATCTAGGAAGCATTCACTTGAGCACCTAGAGGCAAGACCTGAGTAAGAGAGCGTAATTATGTTGAACCCTATGTAAAAATGAAGTGATAAAGTGGAAATAGAGAACCTAGGAATTTTTATCATAAGTATATAAAAATTATTTATGTGATTTATTCCATAATACATAAAAGAGTCTTGATAAACTAAATAAACCTAGTGGATAATTTTAACCAAGCAGTCAAGGCCAAAGGAAGAGGAGTTAAATTATGGAACCTTGTAGGGGAATGAAGTGAATAAATGATATAAATAGGGTATATATATATATATATATATATTTCCCTAGATTACCTAAGTTTTTTATAAGTTATATGTCTCATTATTTTGAGTTAAAGTATCCTGATGATCTAAATATGCCTATTATGCCTAAATAGGCCTAAACAAGCTTGTGCATATGAACTGGGAACTTTTGTTTGATTTAAGTTTGGATAAGGTTTGAAATCAACTAAAGGTGGATTTTTAAATATTAAAAAATGATATCAAATATGATATGAGTCTCAAATTCATCAAATAAGGCACTTAACTAAGCCTTTAGGGTTGCACAAACCTAGAGACTCATAAATCCTAGGCAAAAAAATAAGGTATGCACAAAGCAAAATTCAAACAATGCCTAATCACAAAGGGGTATTATCATATAATAAGGAATTAACCATAGGTTAAAATATTATCAATATTAAATATGAATATTATAGGCCCTACTCATACCTCTAATACCACCTGTTGAACACTCAAACATGTGGCATGATGAACACTCAAAGCAGACATACATGACGGAAGGAGATTAAGATGGAGTTTGGTCAAGTGAGAGAAATTTAATAAGGATTAAAAAAAGTAATATAGATGGTATGGTGTTATTGGAGTGAAAAATTCACTAAAATATTATTTAAATCCCTAAGACTCAGTCTAAGCCTATTAGTCTTAAGGCCATTCTTAAGACTTCAAGACCACACCTCCATCTTGTGACTGAATCAAACACTCCCAAGAAGAATTAAAATTAGGAGAAGATGTGGATGGATTTTATATTTCTTATGGAGAGTGTTTCAAGTAGATGAAAGTAATAAAATGTCAAATTTGGTCTTAAGACCCCTCTCGAGCTCCACCATCCTAAGCAGCCACCTTGAGCTATCCATTCAAACATTCATATATTTCATTGAAAAAGGACTCAAGGCCAATGATTTTATAGGAAGATTTAAACCCATATATAATTATCTATATGAAGGAGATACTTGTATTAAGGGGTCCATATTTATGAATCATCACTAAGACTATAACTAAGATCATAATGCTTTCAAAGAGATTGAATTCCACCAACTTGCACTCATATCTCTTCGTAAGAGATGCACGGGACCTAAATATTTTAAATATATATGAAGGGTTATGTGGGATAAATTTTCATGTAAATAATTTTTGTTTTAGAGTGTTAAGCATGGGATATACTGAGGGGGGGTGAATCAATATATCATATATCTTATAAAACATTCCTTTAACCAAATTTCACTTAATCAAACATTTAAGATATGAGATAAAACTCAAACAATAAACACCACACAAGATAGAGAGAGACACCATAGATAACATGGAAACCCAATGTGGTAAAAACCATGGAGAACAATCTCAAGTATATGAATGAGCACAAACCCAAATAATATTCGTAAGCCAAGATTGTAGGAGCACCATACCCCTTTACTAAGCACCACCCCAGTTACTATTCATGAGAACCAACCCACAAGAGCACCACACCCCATTTCCTGAGCACCAAACCAGTAACAATTCACGAGCACCAACCCATAGGAGCACTAACCCCTTTGCCAAGCACCAATCCAGCAACAATTCCTGAGCACCAACCCACAAGAGCACCAACCCCTTTGTGTATACCACACACCTATCTCTCAATGTTTCTATATCAAAAAATGATAGATCAATACAACATCTCTTTCCTCTCTCTCACCTTTGTTCTTCTAAGCTAGATATTACAATATCATATTCATCTTTCACAATTTCTCTTCTAAGCTAGATATTACAATATCAAATAAACCTCTATCTCTCATATTAAAAATGGCTTCTCAAGCCTTTATTTATAGCTTTCCAAATGACCTTTGGCCTTCCCCCTTTATGACCCTTCAATCCTCATGAAAAATGGTGTCAATCTTGGATGATCCTTCATATTCAAGCCTTTGAAAAGTCATGTGGTGACCTTTCATGACCAAAAACATAATTCTCACTTTTGTCCTTATCTTTGATGACTTTTCATATTCCTCAAAGTGTCCCTTCATGAAAAATTGTGCCCTTAATTCTTTGTCTTCACTTCGAGACTCTTGGTATTCACCAAGATGACTCTTCATGGGAAAATATGTCCCATCCTTCTTTTGTCTTTACCCCGTGGCTCTTCAACTTCTGCATGGGCCCTTCTTTTGTCTCATATGCAACCAAATATATATTTGTTAACATTAAATAAATATTAAATCATATTAGCCAAAATATATTATTACAAATGACATTAAATGCAATGGGTCCTTTATCACCAATAATGCTAAACCTTTGACATCAATGACAATATTTCCAATAATCTCCCTCTTTGTCATTGATGGCAACCTCAATCCTAAAACTACCACATCCTATCACCTACACATATTATCATCTAAAAACATACAGTAACTCCCCCTTACTGTAGCAACTTGTACCTGTTCACTGTGACTATTTTTTGCACCTATACCTGTACCTGTTATTCTCCCCCTTTGACATCAATCACAAAGGGCCTACCTAGAGATAACACTTATCTCCCCTCACTTGATGCTAAACATCAATTGCAAGAAGTAATATAAATTACTCCCAACTTCTCTTGCAGAAATTTGAATGTGTCCTTTGATTGTGCCTTTGAGAAGATATCTGATAATGCATATAAATCTGTACATGTCCTTTGAGAATCTATAATCAACTCATTTGAATCTTTTCTTGTAATCTAAAAACCTTCTACATGAAACTTTAAGGTTCATCCTTGATCACATATTTGACTTACACTCAATAGATTATGCTTACAAAACATTCTTAGCTTTGGTTCTACTAATATCCAAACTTAAAATACCTTTTTCAACTATCTTGGTAGTGGTTTTATCTTCAAATTTAATTATGCCACCATTGATCTTCTTTACTCTTATCTCCTATCATATGCCTCAAACATCTGCTATCAACGAACCATGGCTGATCTTTATTTCTTACATGCAGAGTTGCCTAAACCATCATAGAATTTTCATGTTGTTTCTTCTGCCATGAACATGTCTGAGCGTTCTCCCTGATGAATGGAGATTTGAAACTCTGATCCTTCTTCATTGAATCTGCGTGAGTATTCTTTTCCTTCTTTCTAAAACTATTAGCTCTTTTTCAACATTCTAATTTCTTATGACCATAAACATTTGAAACACTGCATATGTGAGAATCATTTTAATAGCCTCAAACCATAATACTGATGCAAAATTTTCTTTAAAAATTTATTCCCTCAAAAGATATACAAATTAATTTGTCAAATCACCTTCTTGTCATGCAACATATCTAAGACCCAATAGCATCCACCATGCTTCATTTTTTTTCTTAAAAGTGTCTCCTTGAAGCCTAGAAGAGACACCCCACACAATAGGGTTCTAGAAATAAATCTTAGGAGATTCCCACATCTCCTCTGTTTCTTCCTTGATCTTCTTGTGTTTTTCTTTTAAAATCCATTTAAGCACGTCTAACCTTTTTGACATACTATCCTTATCATTTATGATGTTTTTCTTTTTCTCAACTTTTGCAACTATCTTATCTTGACAAAGCTCATGCTCAAATGTAACAAGAGATTCTGCACAATCCTTCTTATCTAATTCTTTATCTACTATAGAAAGTAATTCATTTTCATTCTTAAATTCAACTTGGTCAACCTTTACTATTTTAGGACTCCAAACCTTAATTTGAATCTTCTCATATCTTTTATGGGATCTATAACCTTTGACATAATTTAAAGATCTCTTTACTTATTTTGGACATAATTTAGCAATATGGCCAACCTTATGACAACAAAATCAAACAATATTTCTCATACCTTTTTCCTGAATGTGATTGAGATCTCCCTTTGATTGATTGCTTCTCCTCATATAGTCTCTTTCCCTATGACCAATATGATGACAAAAAAAATAATGGCCATGAAAAGAATTTGAAAACTTGAAAGCATTGGGCTGTCTAATTGGCTTCTCTGATTTTCATTCAAAACCTACATCTTTCTTTCCTTGAACTAATATTTCATGATCTTTCTCAACCTTGATTATTAGCTTCTCATGATTATCCTTTAAAGAACCTAAATTAACCTTCAACTAATTACACTCTTCTTTTTTTGATGTTAAAATTGAATTTGTAACCTCTAACTGATTCTTAAGATCTTGAGTAAATATCTTATTTTCTTTTACTTTATAGCCAACTTAGAATCCAAGATACACACCTTTTCCTTAAGATCCTCAACTAGAGATTTCAACTCTTGATTCTCCTTCTTTAGCTGCTTGGCCATCTTATGCTTTTCTTTGATCTACCTTCAAGATGTTAAACACTTTCTGAAGGAACCTATTCTGATACCAATTGTTAAGCATGGAATATACTAAGAAGGGGGGGTGAATCAGTATATCATATATCTTATAAAACATTCCCTTAATCAAATTCACTTAATCAAACATTCAAGATATGCAATAAAACTCAAATAATAAACATAACACAAGAAAGAGAGAGACACTAGATATAACATGGAAACCCAATGTGGGAAAAGCCATGAAGAACAATCTCAAGTATATGAATGAGCACAAACCCAAACAATATTTGCAATCCAGGCTTGTAGGAGTAACATACCCCTTTGTCGAGCACCACCCCAGCTACTATTCATGAGCACCAACCCACAAGACCACCACACCCTTTTTTCGAGCACCGACCCAGCTACTATTCATAAGCACCAACCCACAAGATCACCAACACCTTTACTGAGCAACAACCTAGCAACAATTCGTGAGCACCAACCCACAGGAGCACCAACCCCTTTGTGTATACCACACACCTATCTCTTAATGTTGTTATCTCAACAAATGATAAATCAATACAACATCTCTTTCCTCTCTCTCACCTTTGCTCTTCTAAGCTAGATATAAAAAATCTAAATCATATTCATCTTTCACAATTGCTCTTCTAAACTAGATATTACAATATCAATCAACTTCTATTTCTCATATTTACAAATGGCTTCTCAAGCCTTTATTTATAGCTTTCCAAATGACCTTTGGCCTTCCCCCTTTATGACCCTTTAATCCTCATGGAAAATGGTGAAAATCTTGGATGACCCTTCATATTCAAGCCTTTGAAAAGTCATGTGGTGACCCTTCATGACCAAAAACGTCCTTCCCACTTTTTTCCTTATCTTTGGTGACTTTTCATATTCCTCAAAGTGTCCCTTCATGAGAAATTGCACCCTTACTCTTTTGTCTTCACTTGGTGACTCTTGGTATTCCCAAAGATGACTCTTCATGGGAAAATGCATTCCATTCTTCTTCTGTCTTTACCCCATGGCTCTTCAACTTCTCCATGGGCCCTTCTTTTTTCTCATATGCAACCAAAAATATATTTATTAATATTAAATAAATATTAACTCATATTAGCCAAGATATATTTATTAAAAACAACATTAAATTCAATGGGGCCTTTATCACCAATAATGTTAAACCTTTGACATCAATGACAATATTTCCAACAATAATTGTTAAGCACAGAATATACTGAGAGGGGGGCTGAATCAATATATCATATATGTTATAAAACTTTACCTTAATAAAATTCACCTAATCAAACATTAAAGATATGCAATAAAACTCAAACAATAAACATCACACAAGAAATAGAGAGACATCAGATATAACATGGAAACCCAATGTGGGAAAAACCACAGAGAACAATCTCAAGTATATGAGTGAGCACAAACCCAAACAATATTCACAAGCCAATATTGTAGGATCACCATACCCCTTTGACAAGCACCAACCCAGCTACTATTTGTGAGCACCAACCCACAAGAGTACCACACCCCTTTGCCGAGCACCAACCTAGATACTATTCATGAGCACCAACTCATAGGAGCACCAACCCCTTTATTGAGCACCAACCCAACAACAATTCATGAGCACCAACCCAGAGAGCACTAACCCCTTTGTGTATACCACACACATATCTCTCAATGTTGTTATCTCAACAAATGATAGATCAATACAACATCTCTTTCCTCTCTCTCACCTTTGCTCTTCTAAGCTAGATATAACAAATACAAATCATATTCATCTCTCACAATTGCTCTTCTAAGCTAGATATTACAATATCAAATCAACATCTATCTCTCATATTTACAAATGGCTTCTCAAGCCTTTATTTATAGCTTTCTAAATGACCTTTGGCCTTCCCCCTTTGTGACCCTTCAATCCTCATGGAAAATGGCACCATTCTTGGATGACCCTTCATATTCAAGCCTTTGAAAAGTCATGTGGTGACCCTTCATGACCAAAAACGTCCTTCCCACTTTTGTCCTTATCTTTGGTGACTTTTCATATTCCTCAAAGTGTCCCTTCATGAGAAATTGTGCCCTTACTCTTTTGTCTTCACTTGGTGACTCTTGTTATTCCCTGAGATGACTTTTCATGGGAAAATGCATCCCATCCTTCTTTTGTTTTTACCCCATGGCTCTTCGACTTCTCCATGGGCTCTTCTTTTGTCTCATATGCAACCAAAAATATATTTGTTAATATTAAATAAATATTAACTAATATTAGCCAAGATATATTTATTACAAACAACATTAAATGCAATGGGGATTTTATCACCAATAATGCTAAACCTTTGACATCAATGATAATATTTCTAACAATCTCTCCCTTTGTCATTGATGGTAACCTCAATCTTGAAACTGCCACATCCTATCACCTACACATACTGTCATCTATAAACATACAATAACTCTCCCTTATTATAGCAACCTGTACCTGTTCCCTATACCTATTTTTTACATATGTACCTATACCTATTATTTTCCCCCTTTGACATCAATGGCAAAGGGCCTACCTGGAGCTAACACTTATCTCCCCCTCACTTGATGCTGAACATCAATGGCAGGGAGTAATAGAAATTACTCCCAACTCCTCTTTCAGATCTTTGAATGTCTCCTTTGATTGTGCCTTTGAGAAGATATCTGATAATGCATGTAAATCTTTACCTATCCTTTGAGAATTTGCAATCAACTCATTTGAATATTTTCTTCTAATCTAAAAACCTTCTACGTGAAACTTTAAGGTGTATCCTTGATCACATATTTGACTTGCACTCAATAGATTATGCTTACAAAACATTCTTAGCTTTGGTTCTACTAATATCCAAACTTAACATACCTTTTTTAGCTATCCTGGTAGTGGTTTTATCTTCAAATTTCACTATCCCACCATTGATCTTCTTTACTCTTATCTCTTATCATATGCCTCAAACATCCACTATCAACGAACCATGGCTGATCTTTATTTCTTACATGTAGGGTTGTCTAAACCATCATAGAATTTTCATGTTGTTTCTTCTACCATGAACATGTCTAAACCTTTTCCCTAATGAATGGAGCTTTGAAACTCTAATCCTTCTTCATTGAATCTACATGAGTATTCTTTTCCTTCTTTCTTAAACTGTTAGCTCTTTTTCAACATTCTAATTTCTTATGACCATAAACATTTGAAACATTGCATATGCGAGAATCATTCTAATAGCCTCAAACCATAATACTGATGCAAAATTTTCTTTAAAAATGTATTCCCTCAAAAGATAGACAAATTAATATGTCAACTCACCTTCTTGTCATGCAACATATCCAAGACCCAATAGCATCCACCATGCTTCAATTTTTCTTAAAAGTGTCTCCTTGAAGCCTAGAAGAGACACCCCACACATTAGGTTTCTAGAAATAAATCTCAGGAGATTCCCACATCTCTTCTATTTCTTCCTTGATCTTCTTGTGTTTTTCTTTTAGAATCATTTTAAGCATGTCTAACCTTTTTGACTTACTAACCTTATCATTTATGATGTTTCTATTTTTCTCAACTTTTACAACTATCTTATCTTGACAAAACTCATGCTCAAATGTAACAAGAGATTCTGCACAATCCTTCTTATCTAATTCTTTATCTACTATAGCAAGTAATTCATTTTCATTCTTAAACTCAACCTGATCAACCTTTACTATTTTAGGTCTCCAAACCTTAATTTGACTCTTCTCATATCTTTTAGGGGCTCTGTAACCTTTGACATACTTTGAAGATCCCTTTACCTATTTTGGACATAATGTAGCAATATGGCTAACCTTATGACAACAAAAGCAAACAATATTTCTCATACCTTTTTCTTTAATGTGATTAAGATCTCCCTTTGACTAATTGCTTCTCCTCATACAGTCTCTTGCCCTATGACCAATATAATGACAAATAAAACAACGGCCATGAAAATAATTGGAAAACTTGAAAGCATTGGACTGCCTTAGTGGCTTCTTTGATTTTCCTTCAAAACCTGCATCCTTCTTTACTTGAACTAATATTTCATGATCTTTCTTAACCTTGATTATAAGCTTCTCATGATTATCTTTTAAATAACCTAACTCAACCTTCAACTGATTACACTCTTCTTCTTTTGATGTTAAAATTGAATTTGCAACCTCTAACTAATTCTTAAGATCTTGAGTAAATATCTTATTTTCTTTTACTTATATAGCTAACTTAGAATCTAAGATACACACCTTTTCCTTAAGAGCCTCAACCAAAGATTTCAACTCTTGATTCTCCTTCTTTAGCTACTTGGCCATCTTATGCTTTTCTTTGATCTACCTTCAAGCTGTTAAACCCTTTCCAAAGGAACCTGCTCTGATACCAATTGTTAAGAATGGAATATACTAAGAGGGGGTGAATAAATATATCATATATCTTATAAAACTTTCCCTTAATCACATTCACTTAATCAAACATTCAAGATATGCAATAAAATTCAATAAATAAACATCACATAAGAAAGAGAGAAAGAGACACCAGATATAACATGGAAACCCAATCTGGGAAAAACTATGGAAAATAATCTAAAGTATATGAATGAGCACAAACCCAAACAATATTCACAAGCCAAGCTTGCAGGAGCACCATACCCCTTTGTCAAGCACCACCCTAGCTATTATTCTTGAGCACTAACCCACAGGAACACCACACCCCTTTGCCAATCACCAACCCAACTACTATTTGTGAACACCAACCCATAAGAGCACTAACCCCTTTGCTGAGCACCAACCCACAAGAGCAAGAACCCCTTTGTGTATACCACACACCTATCTCTCAATGTTGCTATCTCAACAAATGATAGATCAATACAACATCTCTTTCCTCTCTCTCAGCTTTGCTCTTCTAAGCAAGATGTAACAAATCCAAATCATATTAATCTTTTACAATTGCTCTTCTAAGCTAGATATTACAATATCAAATCAACCTCTAGCTCTCATATTTACAAATGGCTTCTCAAGCCTTTATTTATAGCTTTCTAAATGACCTTTGGCCTTCCCCCTTTGTGACCCTTCAATCCTCATGGAAAATGGCACCATTCTTGGATGACCCTTCATATTCAAGACTTTGAAAAGTCATGTGGTGACCCTTCATGACCAAAAACGTCCTTCCCACTTTTGTCCTTATCTTTGGTGACTTTTCATATTCCTCACAGTGTCCCTTCATGAGAAATTTCACCCTTACTCTTTTGTCTTCACTTGGTGACTCTTGGTATTCCCCAAGATGACTCTTCATGGGAAAATGCGTCTCCACTTCTCCATGGGCCCTGCTTGCAACCAAAAATATATTTGTTAATATTAAATAAATATTAACTCACATTAGCCAAGATAAACAACATTAAATGCAATAGGGCCTTTATCACCAATAATACTAGACCTTTGACATCAATGACAATATTTCCAACAATCTCCCCCTTTGTCATTGATAGCAACCTCAATCTTGAAACTACCACATCCTGTCACTTGCACATACTATCATCTAAAAACATATAGTAACTCCCCCTTATTATAACAACTTTTACCTATTCTATGCACCTGTACCTATACCTATTATTCTTCCCCTTCGACATCAATAGAAAAGGGCCTACCTGGATCTAATACTTAGCTCCCCCTCACTTGATGTTGAACACCAATGGCATGAAGTAATAGAAATTTCTCCTAACTCCTCTCATCAATCTTTGAATGTATCCTTTGATCATGCCTTTGAGAAGATAACTGACAATACATACACTTGTTCCCTATCCTTTGAGCATCTGAAATCAACTCATTTGAATCTTTTCTTCTAATCTCACAACCTTCTTTATGAATCTTTAATGTGTATACTTGATCACATATTTGACTAACACTCAACAGATTATGCTTAAGACCTTTTACATATAAAACATTCTTAGTCTTAGTTCTAGCATAATCCACACTCAAAGTACCTTTTTTGGCTATTTTGGCAGTGGTTTTATCTTTGAATCTCATTTTACCACCATTGATCTTCTTTAGAGTAATGAAATTGATTTTATCTCCTATCATATGCCTCAAACATCTGCTATCAATTAACCATGGCTGATCTTTACCTCTTACATGTAGGGTTGTTTGAACCATTATAGAATCTCCATGTTGTTTCTTCTACCATGAACATGTCTAAACCTTCTTATTGATAAATGGTGATTTGAAACTCTAATCCTTTTTGACTTATTCAAACATGCTTTTACAATACCAAGATATGTGTCCAAAGTTGTTGCACTTGTAGCATACTATGGTCTCTTCATCAAAGCTTGATAGAGGAGCAAAAGAGTTGTGGCTTCTGCTTGACTCTACTTGACTTCCTTCTCCTTATTTCTAAAATTGTTATCTCTTTTTCTACATTCTAATTTCTTGTGACCATATCCATTATAATAAAAATAATAGCCCTAAAAATAAGACCTATCTATATATCTCTGACCTAATTGCCTTTTGTAGCTTTATTCCTTCCAACCTTCTCTATTTGGAATGTTCTCTGTATTTTTAACTTCTCCCCTTTTTATTTCCTCTTGTGTAAGATCTTCAGCATAGCTCTTTTTCTTTTCAAATCCGATCCCTATCTTATCTAAATTTTCTTTTTGACTTTCCAATATCTTATTCAACATGTTAGTGCTATCTTCAAATTTTGAATCACTAACTACTTTCATAATATCTTCTTTCAAAGAGGCAATTTCAATAACATACCTTTCACAATATTTTCTTGTTATTTCCAACTATGTTGTGAGATCTTCTTCATTCTTCTTGGCTTCTTCAAAGTCTGCTTGTAGATCTTCAATCATTTCCTTTGACTCTTGTTCATTTTTCTCGATCTAGTGCTTTAATCTTTGATTCTTCTTCTAAACAGCTTCTAACTCTTCTAAGGCACAAATGAGCTCTCCTTCCATATTCACTTTAGCTTCCTCCTCTTCTTCTTCTTGATCACCTTCATGTATGGCCATGAATAGAGTCTCTTCTTCTTCTGAATCTCTGACTCCACTATCTTTGCCTGAGCTATGAACCTTAGAATATAGGCTCTTTTTCTCGAATCCCTTTTTAGATTTGCCTTTGAAATTCTTCTTGTATGTAGGCTTTTATTATTCATCATCATTAACCTTATCTGGGCATCTAACTAAAAAATGTCCAATCTTTCCACAATTAAAACATTTAAAAGGTAATTTTCCTTGATATTTACCTATTCCTCTTTTCAGCTTGCAAATGAAAAGTGCTCCATTGTCTTCTTCATCACCACTGGAACTATCACTTGATTCTTGAATCTTAGCTTTCTCCTTCTTTGATGTCTTGAAAGTTGCTTCTCTCTTGGAGGGTTTATCTTGTTATATCTACATCTCATATGCCATGAGAATACCATGAAGCTCATCGATCTTTAGCTTGGCTAAATTCTTCATCTCCTTGATTACCGAAACCTTTACATCATATCTCATTGGTAGAGATCGAAAAACCTTTTGCACCACCATTGAATCATCCAATGTTTCTCTAAGACCTTGAATCTAATTTATGATTTGATCAACTCACAAAAGATAACTTGTTATATCTTCTTCTTCTTCCATCTTCAAACTTTCAAACTGCCTTCTAAAAGTCTACAACTTAGCTTGCTGAACCTTTTCATCACCTTTGTAAATATTCTCAAGTTTTACCCAAGTTTTATGAGTAGATTTACATTGCATAACTTTAACAAATTCAAATTCACATAAACCACATAAAATAGCATTTAAAGCTTTAGCATTACATTCACTTGCCTTCTTTTCTATTGGAGTAATTACAAATGTTTGTGGCTCTTTATATTCCTCCACCACTACTTTCCATATGTCGAATCCAAGGGCCATCAAATAAACCTTCATTCTCATGCTCCAAAAAGCATAATTCATCCCATTAAACAAATATGCATTATTTGTATAAAATCCTTCCTGTGACCCAGCCATTGTGTTTTTTTGATCTACCTTCAAGCTGTAAAACTTTTCAAAAAGGAACCTGCTCTGATACCAATTGTTAAGCATGGGATATACTGAGAGGGGGGTGAAACAATATATCATATATCTTATAAAACTTTCCTTTAACCAAATTTCACTTAATCAAACATTCAAGATATGCAATAAAGCTCAAACAATAAACACCACACAAGATAGAGAGAGACACCAGATATAACATGGAAACCCAATGTGGGAAAAACCACAGAGAACAATCTCAAGTATATGAATGAGCATAAACCTAAATAATATTTTCAAGACAAGCTTGTAGGAGCACCATACCCCTTTTTCAAACACCACCCTAGCTACTATTCATGAGCACCAACCCATAGGAGCACCCCACCCCTTTTCTGAGCACCAACCCAACAACAATTCATGAACACCAACCCATAGGAGCACCAACCCCTTTGTCAATCACCAACCCAACAAAAATTCGTGAGCACCAACCCACAAGAGCACCAACCCCTTTGTATATACCACACACCTATCTCTTAATGTTGTTATCTCAAAAAATGATAGATCAATACAACATCTCTTTCCTCTCTCTCACCTTTGCTCTTCTAAGCTAGATATTACAATATCATATTCATCTTTCACAATTGCTCTTCTAAGCTAGATATTACAATATCAAATCAACCTCTATATCTCATATTACAAATGGCTTCTCAAGCCTTTATTTATAGCTTTCCAAATGACCTTTAGCCTTCCCCCTTTGTGACCCTTCAATCCTCATGGAAAATGGCACCAATCTTGGATGACCCTTCATATTCAAGCCTTTGAAAATTCATTGGTGACCCTTCATGACCAAAAACGTCCTTCCCACTTTTGTCCTTATATTTGGTGACTTATCGTATTCCTCAAAGTGTCCCTTCTTGAGAAATTGTGCCCTTACTCTTTTGTCTTCACTTGGTGACTCTTGGTATTCCCCAAGATGACTCTTCATGGGAAAATGCATCCCATCCTTCTTTTGTCTTTACCCCATGGCTCTTCAACTTCTCCATGGGCCCTTATTTTGTCTCATATGCAACCAAAAATATATTCATTAATTTTAAATAAATATTAACTCACATTAGCCAAGATAAACAACATTAAATGCAATGGGGCATTTATCACCAATAATACTAGACCTTTGACATCAATGACAATATTTCCAACATAGAGGTTTATACTCTATGAAACATCATTGATATGGGGGACCTCAAAAACCTTGATTAAACCCTAAGATAGACTTGACTGGATAAAATTGATATATTTTCAATCATACACCCTGAATTGGATATTTAAACACTAGGATCACCTATTCCACTCAAATGATACCCTACTCATGGTACTGGTCTATATGGACTACTGTATAGACTTGTCATAAACTATGTGTTTACAAGGATTTGAGTAGAAAAAAAGGTGTAGGACTTGGTCAAAGGATATCAATAATTATAGGATATGATACGATACTTTTTTTACCTTATCAAATCATGAAACACTTAATATTATACCTAAAATTTCTCATACAAATCTATGACAAATAGGTAGTCTAGAAGGGTTAAGACAAGGTGACATAATCACCTAATTGGGTAGATTTTTAGGTGTATACTAATTATATGGGACTAATTTATGATGTGATTTTATTTTAGGGGATTTAAAAATTATCAATTACTATCCCTTATGTTGGTAATCAAGTTTTATGGTCAAGTAAATAATAGACACTAGGTCACTAGGCCTAGTAGACTAGTTGACCTACTTGATGAAACAAGTGGAAGAATAATGGAATATAGGGGATTTTGAGGAGATAAATTTAGGTTTATAGTTCCTCAATAATCTATGAATTTAATGAGTTAATCAAACATTATATGGATTTTTTGGAAATTGGGGCAGTTCTCTTGGCTTAATCAATATGGTAGGAAAATGGTTAGCTACTTGATGACTCATGAGGGACTTAATTGAGACATTTTGATGTTTATAACTATAAAAGGAGATATTATTCTCCATATTTATTTTTTTCCATGCCTTAAATGGGTCAACCAAATTTTATCCAACCTCCCCCATTCCATCTCAATGCCTAATAACTCATTGAAGAACACCAAACGGCTTACGATAGCATATGGAGAGAGAATGGGGATAGTTATGGCTATTTATAAGTAATTATAGAGTCATTATGGTAGTTAATAACATCTTATTCATCTTCCCATGCCATATTATCCTATCCCTCTTGATCATATTCTATATAATAAGGCTTTGAGGCCATTGTACATCATTCCTCACCTGGGCATGAGGAAACTCTGTCTAGATTTATATCTAGTTGACTTCTTTGACTATTAATGGATTGTTGAAGCTTATTCATGATTAATATATAGTCTATATATCATTATTTTTATATGCATAAGTGGTATAATTTCTCCCTTTATAGGTCCTTGCCACACCTAGATGCTACTTGGTTATCTTATGTAGGTCATATAATGTGTCAAAGGTTGGTGATTATACTTGAGGTGTAACGTAGTTGGAAGTGTCTCAAGATAGTAATCTAATCCATCACCTCAAATTTGTATACATCCACCATGAACTTCATGTGAATAACTATTTCATATAATCCTTGGAGTGAGTTTTTTAGTTTAGGTTTAGTTCATTAGTGTTTTTAGAGGAAAATAGAGTGGATAATCATATTGGTGCATCACCATTTTTAGGCTAGGTTTATTTTTATGAATATTCTCTATCCCTTTTCAACCCAATAATTAGTAGGTATTAGTGATTTTAATTCATAAAAAATGTACTAGGGGATTTATCCTCATAATCTAGATGTTTATCCCACCCATAGGTCACCCATAGCCTTGGGTTAATCCCATGTTACCCTAGACTTGAAGGTAGGCCTAAATAACCTTATCCTAGGGTGCAGTTTGGAGTGTTAACAACCACTTTTGTCAACTTCCAAGAAGAAGAACATTATTTTAAACAATGTGTAACCAATTAGGTTGGAGGTGAAGCCAAAGGTATATAGTCATGTTATAGCCCATACAAGGGCCAAAAGGAGAGTAGTGGATGATTATTTACAAGTTGGAAGAATAGCTCCTCCATCATCTCAATCATCCCAAGATGGTAGTAGACAAAATGTATACCCTAAGACTCCACCAAATAAGAAAGTTCAAGATGGGAAAGGGCATAATTATAGAGCTCCATTCATACCCCAATTTACCCAAGCTTTAAGTGTTACTGCTACTTTTTAGTTGTAATCAAAGGATAATAGCTATCACATCAATACTTTTAACTAGATGAAGAAGGCACATGTCACCATACCTATTTATTACACCTTTCTAATTCTAGGACAAAAGGATCTCCTCTAAGAAGAGTTATCCAAACTTCACATCTTAGGCAAGCAGGAAAAAAAAAGTAGGTGCAATCCTAAACAACACTAATCAACATAATGAGTCTTAACCACCAAAGGTAAACAAACCCCCTCCTTTATATATTTATATCATCATAGGATAATCCTTAGTACACAACTATATGATAGATAATGAGACTATTACATCTATCATGCCTAGGTTTATAGCAGATAAGTTGAGGTTAAAGTTTGAACCTAATTCTAAAGGGGTATTACAATTATATGTGTCTCCTAATAATATTTTTAATGTACTTAAGTATCTAAAAATAGTCTAGGATTTTTGTCCTAATTTTACTATATCCCAAGATGGTGTGGTTGTTGACCTCCCTCCTTACTTTGCTTTATGTTTGTCTATGGATTTCACTTTCAAGATATGAGGATATCTCTCTTTTGATTAGTCTTATATGGTCTTTAGTACCAAGTATGGAACAAATGTTACCATCAAGTTTGAACCTATTTCTAGGTTTCATTTATAACCCTACATGCCTAATTTATATAATATGAATTACACTATCATAGATAAAGATGAAAACCCCAATGATTAGGCTCCAATTCAACCTCTTGAAGTCATAACATATATACTTCTTAATGAATGGGGGGAAGATAACCATGGATATGATCCATATAAGAGAATTGAAGAGTTATTATTGGGAATATATTATATGCATGAGGAAGACATTATCATACTAGCTCTCACTAACCCAAGCCAAGATCATGATGGAGTGTGGATTTTATTATTTGATGACTCTAAGTGAAATAATGGAAGTGGGGTAGGTTTCATTATTGTATCTCATTCCAATAAAAGGTACTTATCTACAATGAAGTTTTAATTCAGTTGCACATGCAACATAATAAAGTATGAAGTCCTCATTCATAGGAGTAGATGGGCAAGAAAGAGAGGCATTAAGATCTTACAAGCCATGAGAGATAGTGATTTGGTAGTTATTTATATTAGAGGGTATAATTTAGTAAATAATCCACACTTGAAGGCAAACAATTATAGAGTTTGGGACCTTTTAGAAGACTTTTAGACCTTTGAAATATGTTCAATCTTAAGAGAGGCCAATCAACATATAGATTGGTTAGCAGCCATAGGATCACAATATGACATACCAAGTGGGGTCAAGAACATAAAATATCAGCCTAAAATTAAGGTAGTTTATATACTTTCAATCCTTGATAATGAGATCATCTGGAAATTCTTTGAAAATGACAAGAAAATAACATGTTTCTTGTAGTAGGAGGTAAAATTTTGGTTAAGAAACCAAGGTAGATTGCAACAACAATATGATTATAAAATTATCCAATTGAGGAAATATAAGATACCTAAAGGATTAGTTGTATTAGAAAATATATTCAATGAGGATGATATATTAAGAAAGGACAAGGCTAGAAAATCAACCAAGGAGGAACACTATGAGAAGGTCACTATTTTCAAAGATAGGCTGTTGAAACTAGGTAAAGTGAACATAAGGGAGGAGAAGGAAGTATTCATAGAGTTATGTCAATAATTTTTAGAAATATATGTTTGGGATTAAAATTATTTGGAGTTTGACCCTATTTTGGCAAAACATACCATAAAATTGGAGGTAATTACTAAGCTTATGAGACAAAAACAAAGACTGATCAACCCCAAGATTGAACTCCTCATGAAGAAAGAGTTGAAAAAGTTCATTTGATCCACCATCATCCTCCCCATAAAACATTCTCCATGGGTGGCTATTATTTTTATTTTAAGGAAGAAGAATGGGGAGATAAGTTTATGTGTAAGTTTAGGGGATCTCAACAAGGTGTCATTGAGAGAGAAATACCCCTTGCCATACATGGATTATATTCTCAAAAAAATTATAAGTTCATAAAATTTCTCCTTTCTTGATGGATACTCAATGTAAAATCAAGTGTTAGTGAAGGCAGAGGACTAACACAAGACTGCCCTCACAACTAAGTGGGGCACTTAAGCTTACAAGAATATTCCCTTTGGGTTGTCCAATGTAGGGGTCACCTTCAAAAGGTCAATGGAGGTATCCTTATAAGGAATCATCAATGATATGGTTCTCATATACCTTGATGACATCATAATATTTTACAAGGATGAAAAAGATCACTTGACACACCTAAGTCTAATATTTGATAGGTGCAAGTAGTATGGGGTATCCTTGAATCCCAAAAAATGTATATTTACAATCCATGAGAGTAGACTTCTAGGCCATATAGTTTCAAAATAAGGACTTTCTATAGACACTGAGAGGATAAGTGAAATCCTTACTATATAATTGTCTAAACACAACAAATGATTTTCATGTTTTTTAAGAAATATTAACTTCATTAGGAGGTTTATCCTTGGGTTTGCAAAATTGGTAAGGCCTCTAACCTTCATGCTCAGAAAACATAAAGATTTTACATCGATTAAATAAGGGAAAATAATAATGTAAGCCATCAAAGAGGCCATTTCCCAATCACCCACCCTACTCAACCCTTATTTATCAAGGGAATTCTTCTTGTATGCTATCTTGACCAACCATACTATTTTTTCCATGCTTATTTAGCAAAACATTGAGCATCTTGAGTAGCCCATAGCCTTATTTAGTCAATCATCAGATGGATATGAAGAGATATATACATTTGTGGAAAATCATGTTATTGAAGTCATGAGAGGTCCCAAAACATTTAGACACATGGTGTCTAATAACAAAATCCATGTCATGGTAGTTTACCCTAGTATCAAGGATTTAATCCTTAACAGAGATTTGAATACAAGGAGAGCAAGTTGGGTGATCAAATGCATGGAATATGACATATAAGTGAATGTCATAAAGTTGGTAATGGGTAGGGTATTATGTGAACACTTGGAAACATATGTGAAGAAGGACAAAAAGTGGTTTTAGCTATGTAAAATTACCATAAAATAATTGCACCTACATCACATTCCATCTAGACTCAAGACATGATGAGATTCCTTCAGATGTTAGAATGTAATATAGGCCTAAATAAGACAATAATAAGGTACTATAAGGTGAAATCAATACCTTGTGTCTTCATTGATGGATTGATTTTTAAAAAGGATATTGATGTCATGCTCTTGAGGTGTGTATAAACTAACCAAGCTGACAAGATCTTAGACCAATTTCATTATGGGCATGTAGGAGGGAACATTAAAGCCAAAATTACAATATTAAGGATCATAAAAGAAGGATAACTTTAGATAAGTTTGTTTAAGGATCCTATGCTTGGGTTAAGAGGTGGAAAAAATGTGTTATGTTCATAAGCAAGTAAATACTAGCCACGTTGCCCCTCAATTCTTTCCAACTAGAGTAGCCCTTCATGGAATGGGCCTAGACTTTGTAGGTATGATTCACCCTCCATCTAATGTAATACATAAGTGGGTAGTGACTAGTAAGGACAATTTTACTAGGTGGGTGGAGGTATTATCACTTAGGAAAGAAAATGATAACTCAATTTTGGAGTTCAATGATAGCCTAATAACCTAATTTGGAATCCCTTCCACAATCATATTAGATAATGAACTAGCTTTCAATAGCACAAGGGAAAGTGAATGGGATATAAAACATGGCATCTACCTCAGCACTTCCTACAACTACTATCCATAGGGTAACAAACTTTCATAATATACCAACAAGATTATAATTATAATCACAAGGACAACTATGGAGGACAACTAGAGGAAGTAGAATACCAAGATAAGGATACCCTTATGGATAGATAATATCTCTCCCAAGAGGGATACTGGTCATTCACCATACCTTCTTATTTATTTAAAAGAGGCAATTCTGCTCATATCACTTGAACTACTAGTCTTGGAGCTCACACACCAACTTGAGATAATGGAGAGTGATGCCATAGAGGTAAGGATGAATGAATTAATAGATATGGAAGAGATAGTTATACATGTCATGTGGTCCCATCAAGATTAGGTAAAGAGTTTTTCTCTCAATTTTATTTTATTTTCTATTTAAATAAGTAAGAAACTAAATGTGGGTATGGTAGAAGAATATATTTTTTTATGCATGCATGATCTAGATGATTGTGAAGAGCTCCTCTTTATCTTAGGAAGAATAACATGTAGATAATAAATCACTAATACAAAGTGGTTTTTATAAGGATAGAAAGGTGGATTGCCTAGTGTAAGCTAGTCCAAGAAGCATGAGCTTACTAGCAGGATGTAAATCCACACTCTTAAAATAGTTAAGTTTAAAGAAATAAAGATGAAGTACTTGTATCAAAGGATAGAAAAGACTAAAAGAGAAAACAAGAAGAAATAAATTCTTGATAAAAATAATAGACTAATTATAGCAATAAGTGGGTTGATACTAATGATAAATAGGTCATATTAGGTTCAAAAAATAGGTGGGGACTCTCTGAATAGGCAAAGAGATAGAAAATTGAATTTGGTTGAGGGTAAGTAGGTATAAATAACTTATTGTTATTTCCTACCATATTAACCATTAGTAGATGGGATGAATATCGATGGTTAAGGTGACTGTCAATGATTAGGTATCCATTAGTGGTTGAAGGTGACCATCGATAGTTAGGTGATCATCAATAGTTGAAGGTGACTATTAGTAGTTAAGGTGACCATCGACGATTATTATGGGTTCTAGATGTGTTAAAAAAAGGGTTACAAAATGGTTCAATAAGTGATTAATGATTTGGGTAAGGTCAGAGGGTAATAATCAAAAGGGTGTGGTCTAGGTAAAGATGTCAAAAATAAAATAAACAAAATTTGAAATATGAAATGTACCTAGTTTGTTATTTGATTATTGATGGTATATTAAAAAGAAATTTTGGTAGAGTAATGGTACTTCACCTAAAGAATTTTCTTAGAAAAGGTTCTAGTCTCTATCATGGATGTTGAATTGCTAAAGAAAGACCTATAAATAATTTTTTGACGCTAGGAGTTCCTGATGACTATTGGTTGATATCTTGATTGGTAAAATCCTAGATCCTCTTTCACTTCCTCCTCCCCTCCTTTTATAGGAAAATAAAGATGGAGGTAAAAGGTTCTATAATTATCTTTCTATTTTTATGAAATTTTGATGTGATAGCTTATACATGCTTGAGTTGTCTTTGTTAAGATGGGGAAGACATGACTGTTGATAGTCAGGGTGACCGTTGGTAATCAAGGTAACCATCGATAGTCAAGGGTTAAAGGTTAAGTGGGGTAAAAGGGTAGGTCACTAAGTTAGGTTTAGATATTAAACTAAAATAACTTAGGTTCATGGTTAGAAGTTGGTTAATGGTCCAATCTAGGGGTGTTTTGACATATAAAACCATCATGTGTAGTTTTCTAGTGTCTACATTCTAGTTGGAAGTTGGGTAATGATCCAATCTAGGAGTGTTTCAACATAATAATCATTGTGTGTTTTTTAATAGTGTCTACATTTTTCCCCTTTTTTATGAAATTTGTGTCAATGATATATAAAATAAAAATGGATTACAATTCAAATGTTTAGTTTCCCTAAGTATTGGAGGAGGTGTCCTCCCTCAAATTGAGAGTGGATGAGGTGAAACCAAATTGAGTGCAAGTTTGATGAGTGATTTATGGTGAGTCATGAGGTTGGTGATAATGTTTGGGAATTTGAAGCACAAACATGTGCACAAAATATGATTAAGTATGATATATAATATCACACATAGACTAAGTTGCCATACTTGGTAAAAATAAAAGGTTGGTTTTAGAAGGACTGGTGATGGGATAATTGGGCCACAACCTTAGGGATATCTAAGTGGGTTATTATTATTAGGTATCCTAGATAGGGTTAGTGTTTGCATAAGTATTAAAGGTAGGAAGTGATTTCAAGAAAAAAAATGGTTTGGTGTGCACTAGGTGGTGTAAATTCAAATGTTCAACATGGCAATGTTAGTTGGTACGATCAAAAATTTGACCAAGGTAAGGTTATTACATAATATGTAATAGTTTGGGCCAAAATGGCCAATGTTGAGGTGTACATGGTTGGTAGGGAAGGTAGTCTCTAAAGGTGGTAACTAAGGTATTGGTGCCAAAGTTTTTAAAAGTTAACATCTTGATCATCGATAGTTAGGGGTCTTGAATGTGACCATCGGTGGTCACCCTGATCATTGACAGTCAGGTAAAAACCCTAAAAGGCTAAATGTTAAAACTGAAAAAGGCAAGTCATTTTTATTCAATTTTTTTAAATTCTTGACTCTTACACATACCTATATCCTTGGTGTTTTGTGTGAGAGTGTTGATGAGGTAGTTTCTGATTGGTTGAGTGTGAGATTTGCATTGAGTTTGACCAATGTTGGACTAAGGATGAAAAGTATATAGGGATGTGGCTAGGTAGTGGGACCCAAGATCACTCCTCAATGATGGTTGAGAAATGAGGTAGGGGTTGTAATAAATTGATAGAATAGATTTATTTTGGTAGTTTAGAGTGGAATTTTATTGATTTGTGATTGGTTTGGGAGGGTTTTGGGTTTGCCCTAGGTATTGAGGTTAGGTTTTGTGTTTTTTTTAAAATTTATTTAAGGGTGAAAATTAATTTTGAAAGGTGGGGTAAGTTGGGGGAGGATTGTTTTTGTATTAGGTAGGTGTATTTTAGGTTTGGATTGGGTTTTGGGTGTTATTGTGTGTAAGACAGGGTTGGGGTTTTCTACCAGTAGTCATACACAGTGACCATCAATGGTCATACCTAATTTTTAGTGGTCATATATGAACATCAATAGTTGAAGAATGTAGGCTAAATGGGTACTAAACCATTGGTATTCATAGTGAACATTGATGGTTGATCAAATGGCTAAGGTTAGTGGAGGAAAGGTTAAGGCTAGTTTTTTTAATATAATGGTTAAGGCAATTGTAGTTAGGGTGGGAGGGTAGGTTTTAAAAACGAGGTTGATGTAGTTTATATAGGATAAAATAGGTGTGTATTAGGTATGTGAGTGAGGGGAAAAAGGTGAATGTTCATAGGTAGAGTAGTTTATAAAAAAAGCTAAGAGTGATTTTTAATGAATTTACAAGCATGAGATCAGATCTAGATATGAGATCAGGTCCCTTAGATCTTAAAAAAGATCCATCAAGAGATGATATATGATGATTGGGTGCACATGGAGGAGGTAGGCCTCAAAGCGATGATGTATTACTAACACATGTTATAGGATGAAATGATCATCATGACCCTCATCTAGAAATGAGATCTAACCATGAACACCTTTTTTCTACCGAATAGTGAGATGACTATCTTGTTAGAGTATATAAATAGGATTACATGACTCTCAATTCATGGGGAGCTGATATATCACATTAAGAGAGAGAAAAGGGATGAGTTGATGGAATAGCTATATGGCAATGATCATATGTTCACCAGGTGGCATGTTGATGGGTTTAGCTATAAACCTTTATATCAAAGGGCTAGAGATAAACAAAAGTTGTTGATGATGATGATGATGATGATGATGGTAGTCTCATGTTTTATAGTGCTATATTAGAGTAGTGGGAGTCTTTGTATCTATTATTAGGCGTATTGGTAGAGATGTTGTTGAGTTAGATAGTTTTTGGGTGGGTGTATGTTTTATTGGTATAGATATACATAAAGATATGGAGGTTTAGATCTCATATGAGTTATGGAATTAGTGTGTGGTTCGTTCTACACTACTGGGCCTATGAGCACAACTAGGTTCTGAGGCTAATGGGTTTGCCATGGGAGGGATATGCCCAGATGTATTTTATGGAAGGTGTTATGTAGTGGAGTGAATCCATGCTCATAGGATCTATAAGAGGTGTATGAGACATTCATTAGTTCAGAAGGGCATTGGAGGCCCTAGTGGTTGGAGATGTGGTTTGGAATCCATATTTTTAATTTTTGAGGTGGGCCCACTATATTTGACACATTTTATCAATGTAGAACTACAAGTGGATTTTTGGGAGGAGAGATGGTGAGATTGACCTCATCCATTTTGATAAGGTTCATAGGTAGTTTGGATTAGTTAAGGGGATTCTAGGTCCATTCTTTTGGTATAGGTAGGAGGATGTTGAGTTCTTCTTCTAGAGACATATTTGGTGGAGATGGTGCTTAATCACAAAGAGCTACTTGCCAAAGTAGAGATTGTTATGTAAGTTTTATTGATAGTTATGTGGCATGGTATTAGGCCCTCTATGTAGTGGTAGATTTTGGATGGGATGATGGGGGTAGGAAACCCATGGATGTGGACCCAACTGGTAGGAGTCCATATGTATAAGTACATGGAAGTGGCATCGATAGTTAGGAAGGAGTGGTGTTAGCCACTACAAAAGCATAGGTAATAACTTTATAAGGGTATGTGGCTACATTATAAGGCTGAGTTGCTTTATTGTAAGGTCATCTAGCCACTATGATCGGTTAGAGGGACTAGGCTAGGAATTTACTAGCCTTGGTGACCAAGGAGAGGTACTACCTAAGATAGACTAGAGGAGGAGTTGTAGCACCAATAGGACCACCACGTAACATTCCCATGGAACATTATTTTTCCATAGTTGAGGAGTTACATTATTACAAGTCCATAATCCTGACCAATTATCTAGATGAGCCTCAATAAAGTGAGTATATATCCATTTTGGTAGGTGGTATAGGTATAACGACTCTAAGTTAGTGGGTCACTTTGGTATGTGGATAGATAGGCACCTTAGTGGGGTAGATACCAAGTGGTAGTGGTGACCTAGGGGCATAGGTTATGATATGATATGTATATGATTTTGATATCAACCTATGAACCAATGTAGTAACATGTATATGTTTTTAGAGAGATGGATGTCCATTATTACATGTACTATTTTATTTTGATGAGACATGATGTATATGATCTGATGATGGTATATAGATGTTATTTTATGATTCATAATTCATGGTTTTTATTTTTATATGTTTATTTATATCATGCTTATGAGATGTAGAATCACTATCTTAGGCATGTGATGATTATGGATGATGTTTATGATGAGTTATGGTTATATTATTTATGATGATGTGATTCTTTGTTTTATACATGGTTATGATGTTTATGATTATGGTTATGATCATGGATATGTGATGTGGTTTATGATTATGGGTGTGATGTTTATGACTTATATTTATTTTGTTGAAGATAGCACATAAACTAAGTTAACAAAACTTATATGTGGGAAAGAGATGAAGAGCATGAGACATACATCTAGGTGAATACATGAACCAATTATGAGAGGATACAAAAAAGTCATGATTCTTCCTTTTTGGTAAGGACTAAACAAAACTAAAGTTAGATTGGCTTAAGGAACATATTCCATTTGAATGTTTCACATTAGCATGAATTCATTGGTGAAAAAGTGTCTTGATCACATTGTGTCAAGTAAGCTCATGAATCCCTTGATTTGTAGATGGTACAAAGGGAAGATAGGTGATTTGTGGTCTGAAGGGTAGTGTAACCCCTTATGGGTTATTTTCCCCCTTATATAGGTGACCTAAGAACCATAATATAAAATTCCATGTTTTAATGCAAGGTGTAGACTGATCGATGTGGGAGGTCTACTAATTCTATATATGAAAGTTGATTGCAACTTTCTTGGGATAACTTGTTCTAATTTTGATATAGGGTCCTTCTATTGTTCTATTTTGATAGGTTTGTGAAACTTATCAGTTTAGGAAGATTACAATGATTTATTTTGACCAAATTTACTTAGCCATCCTTCTAAGGAGTGGTCCAAGTTTAGATTTGTTCATTTTGGTAGTTTTCCATTAAGGGAGAAGTCTATCTTTTTACGTAATTTAGATTTTGGGTAATTGTCCTTCAGTAGAGTAGTTTGTATACTAGAGATATTTAACCCAAGTGATATTTTGGTATCCCAAATTGTTTAGATGCTAGGTTATACATGGATGAATCTATGTAGGATTTGAGGTTTACCTTTTCAAGGGCAAAACCTAAAGGATAAAAAGGTTAATGATAGGTGAAAGGAGTGGTTTTAAGAGACAATAACCATGTAATTCCATCTGATTAGGGATGAAAATTATCCATGAGAACCATTCCATGGGTAGAGTCATGATACCCATATTTAGGATTAGGCTATCACTATGATTTTTAATCACATGGTTATATTTTGTAATCAATTATCCTCAAAGGGGATAGGATGAAGGTGTGAAGAAGGTGAAAATATCATAAATCAAGGGACAAGCTTAAGTTAGACAAAAGGTGATCTTAATCCTTGTTTAAAAAAGAAAAGACATAGGTGAAAACCATTAAGAGGCTCAATTTTGGGTTTACCTTCAAGAGAGGACAAATGATAAGCTCCTGATCCATACTTATGGGTTATGATGTAGGGTTCAAGCCAATTGAAAGAAAACTTACCTCAATTTCTTTTCTCCATATTGGTCACATGTTGATTTTCCTTCAAGATGAAATCTCTAATGTTGAATTCTCAATATTTTAGGTGATTTTTATAGGCATGCTTGATTATCTTGATAGACATGAAGATGGTTAAGTGTATCTAGGTGCACTCATTACGTAGCTCAAGTCGTGTTATATGCTCTTGATGATAGTCACTTTCAAAAATGGTGTCTTACAAGGATATACAAAGAGAGGGAATCTAGACTTTTAGAGGCAAGATTGCCTCTACTCTAAGGAACAAGGATAAATGGGTAACACCCATAGAGGTTCAAATCCTAGTGTGATAGGCCCACCAAGAGAAAGGGATGTACAAGTACCAATCTTGACCAGAAGCATTGACCATTTTGGTTAACATCTTATTGAGTGTTTTTTTATAGGTTTATACTTGTCCATTTTCTTATGGATGGTAAAGTGAGGAAAATCTTAACTTGATTCCAAATACATCAAAAATACCTTAGATTTGCTTGTTTTTGAAATATTTTCCATTATAAGTGATGATTTTATGGGAAACATCAAAATGACAAATGATATGATGATTGATGAAGTTGACTATCTTGTTAGTTTTGGTAGAGATGAGAAGAATATCCTCCACCCACATATTTAAATACTCAGTGGTGGTGGTGATGGGGTGGTGCCACTATGAAGAATGAGGATTGATTTCCCTAATGAGATCGAGTCCCCATTATGAGAAGAGTCAAAATCGCTTAGATACTTGAAGGCCATGGGCTAGTATATGATGTAAATTGGCATGATGTTGAGATTTAATTATTTACATAATCATAATAATTTTTGTTAAGGGTGGCCCAATAGTAGACAAGGTGAAGGATACATTTAGCAATAGCTAGACAACTAAAGTGTCCCCCATAGATCATATCATGCATTCATTTGATAGAATGGGAAGCTTCGTGACTAAATAATAAATAAAAAAGGATGCCATCGAAACCACATTTATAAAGGATTCCACCTAGTATAGTATAATGAGAGGTACTCTGAATAAAGGCTCTTTGGGCATTCCTTGAAAGGTTGTGAAGAATGATGCCAAGGTTGAGGTAGTCAAAGGTTTACTCATACTAAACATCTAATGGAGATTCCTCCACACTAAAAATGGTAGGGAGGTCATATTATATATAAGAGGGTGTGATAAAGTGATGAATGGTAATAAAGAGCCTAGAATTGGAAGGCACAAATGGGATTTGGGAAGCAAGGGAAACCAATGTATCTATGAACTTGTTGGTTGATCATGGAATATATTGAATAAGGTATGATAAAATGATGATAAGAGTACATCTAATAGGAATTTTTAATATTTTAAGACATCATTTTTACATTGATAAGATCCATTGATCTAGTTAACCACAAGTCAAGAATCACCAAAGACATTGATCATATTAACTCCCAAAGCTAGAGTGGTTTGGAGACCTATTACTATGGCTTCATACTTATCCATATTATTGGTAACCTCAAAATCAAGTTTGAAAGAAAGATGAAGAGATTCACCATTGAGGGGAATGAAAATAACTCTGGTATGTCCATCACACTGGTACTTTGATCTATTGAAGAACATAGTCATTTGGTAGGTGACATCCTCTTGAGAAAGAGACATGATGGACTCATCTAGAAACAAAAGAGGAAGTGGTTAGTTATATAGAAAATGAGATTAAACTAATTGATTGGAAATAAATTTCCCTTTAATTGAATTTTACTAGAGGAACTCAAGGTCAAATTCAGCTAGGAGTATGAAACACTTAGCCATACACTAGTTATTGTATGGTTTAGAGTGCATATAATTGAGTGGGTTGGTATTGGTAATGACAAAGGTTTTATGATTGAGAAGGTAATGATAAAGTTTAGAAGCCACAAAGACTAAGGCAAGGCAAATATTTTTGGTATGGGTGTATCGAGTCTCATACTCTATAAGTGTTTGAATTTTATAATAAGTAGTTTTATTTTTATTTTATTCATCATGGTGAGAAAGCATTGCCCCAAAAGAATGGTCAATGGTAGAGATATAAAGGTAGAAGGATTGGTCCTCTTTAAGAGATATAATAAGGGGTGTAGAAATAAGGTACTCTTTGAGTGAATCAAATGTTTGTTGACAGTCTTTAGTCTACTTAAAGTATGTATCTTTTTTGAGAAAATGGTGAAAGGATTGACATATATCAAACAATTGAGAGATGAAGTAAGGGATGGATTATTTCTTCCCCGATAGGATTTTAAGTTAATTAAAGTGGGTTAGAGGTGGCATGTTGAGGATCTCTCTAACTTTGTTAGGGTCTACTTTGATTCTTCAAAGAGAGATGATGAATCCAATAAGCTTTCTATATAGGACCCCAAAAACACATTTATTGGGGTTGAGTCAGACGTGGAAATGGATTAGGCATTCAAAAATAATTTTAAGACTTTCTAGATGATCCTTTCAGTATTTGGATTTCCCAAGGAGATCATGTACATAATCCTCTATAACTTTGTGGATGAGATCATGGAAGATGTAGGTCATTGCACATTGGTAGGTTACTCCAGTGTTTTTCAGACCAAATGTCATGACCCTTTATCAGAAAGTTCCCCATGGGGTGATGAAAGAAGTATTATATTGATCCTTGAAGTCAATTAAGATCTGATTATATCTTGAAAAACCATCTATGATATACAACATCTCATGGTTGGCTTTAAGATCAACAAGTTAGTTGATGCTAGGTAGAGGGAAGTCATCCTTTAGACAAGCAAGGTTGAGGTCATGATAGTCAACATAGAGAAAATTCCCCCTATGGGTTTAGTGATGGGGAAAATGTTGGAAACCCATTAGGGATAATCAATGGGTTGGATTAAATTGATAGATAAGAGACACTAAAACTCTTCTTTGACTATAAGGGTGATGTGAGGGTGCATCCTATGAATCTTTTGTCAAACATCCTTGGCATAGAGATAGATGATGATGTTGTGGAGAGATATGAAAGGGTTGATCCTAGGCATATCCTAATAAGAAAAAAAAATGTAATGCTTTGGTCATGAAGTAAAGAAGGCTAATCCTATTGTTTTGAGGATTCTAAAGATTAACTAATCTTTACAATGTGAGGGTTATCTTGAGTACCCAAGTTGACATCGATAGTGGCTTCATTAAACATGGTTTGGTTTTTAGGAGGAAGATATTTATGGATAGAAGAATCCCCTATACAAAGATAGGTGAGAATGTAATCATCTTCTTGATGTTAGATGGTGTGGATGGTAGGATAATTATTATCTACCATTTTAGGATGAACCATGTCAGGGATTGCGAAACACCGCAAGCATACAATTGATTACCAAATACCAAGCAACTTAATATGCGGAAATAAACCAGATTCACCAAGTAACTAGAATTCAGAGTAACACAGCATATGAGAGACAATACACAACTTGTATTAACACTTTATATAGAAAAGAATACAATAAAGAAGATTCCACTTCTTCTCCACCACCTTACAGAGGTTTCCCACACCTCAAGTGAACAGTAATTCTTCTCCCCAAAGCTCTCCCTCTCACAGGTCCCAACACCCAACTCAAATACAGAGTTGGTGTTCACCTCCCATGCTCCACACACACCACAAGTGCTCCACGCACTCCACAAGCACTCCACGTGCTCCACAAGTACTCAAAGTACTTCAAGTAGATCTCCCATGAACCTATAATAACCTGCACTTCAACAGACCATACTTATGGAAGGAACTCCCTTGCCTTCCTCTTGCTCTATCCGAGTACACACCTGTACTCCAAGTAGATCCTGCCTGATACTACTCCCTGTTGTGTTGCTATCTATATGACCTTGCACACCTGCAAATCAAACAACGGTTCTGCTCACCTGTGAACCTTGACCTTGCACACACATACACCTACAGATCAATGATCTTACTTACCATGTAGATCTCCTATATAGGCCATGCAACTGTGACCAAGATCCTACACTCTTGAAGAACCCAGCTGGCTCTCCAATCCAGTACCAACACACCTGGTACTAAGGCACTAGGAGGAATGCACCATTGCTCTACCTCACACACAGAAGGAGCTTATAATTATGCTCTCTTACTCCCTAGCACACTTTTCCAATATAACCATGAGTCTATTATATAGATCTCATCAAATAATAATTAGACATATAATTACAATAATTAGATCCGCAGCTCTCAGTCTAAAAATAGATCTCTTCATGGAAACACTTGGTTCATTAGCTAACTGCCCGTAACAAGCGCAGTCTGAACCACACAGGCGACCGACGTCGATCCCTGTCTACCTAGAGGTGACCGACGTTGGCCGATATATAACTGACATTGGTTGCTTCCCTTTGCTATCCTACTGACATCGGCTGATCAGACCGACCCCAACTTCTCTGCAACTCAGCAACCTTCAGCAACCTCCTCTCCTGCTTGCATCAGTGAAGATTTTAGCTCCACAATCCTAACAATCTCCCACTTGGAGATAAATAGCTGCACTGTACCTATACCTGTACCCTGTCTAATCTGTTTCCTGGTTTGTATCCCTCTTCAAGCTCCCACCTGAAGACAACCCACCACACATCCCGTGGTGTACCTCCTGTCATCCGAGTACCCTGCCACATCCGAACCTACAAATCCATGTAGTGAAGTCCTGACCCTGCATAGCAACACCTGCTGCCGGTCCCTCTCAAAAAACCTAAGAACTCACTTCCCCGAATTGGCTCCTAACTCTGACAGCTCCCACTACATGGGAATACTCAGGTCTATACCAGACCTCATGTGATTTCGGACACTGTACCTGTCCAGCCCTTAGTGTGCTTTGGTTCTGCATCCTGAACCTCGCCAACACCTGATTCACATCAGCTCCCACTGGAGACAAAATCAACCTATGATCTCCATGCCTCCCATGTCAAAGAATTTTGCTACTCCAAACTCCTCATGACATGACACTGAACTAATCTTACCCTTAGCTCAGCAAAACCCTGTATGTACACCCCTGCTAGCTAGCATACTATCCACATACAGAAACAGAATGATGTCATGACTCATCATCCACCTGGTAAGTCAAACCACAGTAGTTACCCTGACATCGACTGAAGCCATGCTTCATCCTCCACCTGTCAAACCCGGTACCACTGTCCTACAACTCCTCAAGACCATATACCTGGTCTTTCATCTCACGTATTCGTTCTCTCTATTCTTCTACTAAGGCATCCATTCGTCTCTGTGCTTTCATCCAGCTGGCAAACCTACCAAAACTCCCGTTTGGTTCTGCATCACAATCCTGCCTAGCTCACACCTGTTTCCTGGATCCTTCCTGCTCTATAATCAGCAACAAGTATGAAGAAGAGGAACATGAATTTGAGGGCCTACTTATGCCTTCAGTCCTCCATATGGGTGTTTGAGACTCCTTGATAGCATGTTGTCCACCCAAAATTCATTACAGTGACCGACCTTGGTCACTCCACAGTCTGCATCTGACCGACGTCGGTTCCCATGCGTCTATACCTGACTACCAACCTGCCAGCGTTGGTGTCCCTGCTGTCGACGTCGGTCCTCCTGACCGACATCGGTCTTACATACTGCCGACATCGGTCCCATGACCGACGTCGGTCTTACTCTGCCTGACACTGCCAGCTTCAGTCTGCACATGACTGACATCGGCACCTGTCTATTCGACGCCGGTTCCTCCTGACCGACACCGGTGTCTGTGTTCGCCTGTGAGTGATGACTTTTTACCCATGAGCTCCTTTGGATCAAAACACATGTCCAAACTGCTCTGCTCAGATGTATCCAGCCTCATTCACTGAACTCTGTCCGCCATCTCCTCCAAGAACACCAAGGCTTTCCAGTTCTTAAGCCTATCAAATATATATGTCTTCCACTTAAAAACATGCATCTCCTTCCTACTCATGTGACCAAGCCTACGAAGCCACGTCTCTGCAACAGAAGAAGAATCAGTAATATAGACAAGTAGATAAAGAGTACCTGTCTTCTTACCACCAGCTAATTCAAGTGCTACCACTGTGAGAGTTCTTGTGCATCTCTCATCACCCAATCTTTCTGAAGAAATTAGCCATATCTCCAAACCTGGGACCTGCATGACCTTCATCAACACTTGTGTGTTGGCTGCCTGCAATTTTAGCTTCACTTCCCCTTTGCCAATTCTTTGGCAAGGCTTACCAGCTCCTCTACCTAGGGCTGCATGGAAAGAGGCAACTGAATATTTTATCCAAGATTCAACTTTATCCAAGAAACCTGTAAACACATCCTATGCAACAACACCTGCTACATCTGTATCTTCAGTTTCTTCATGCTGATCTGCTACCAACCAACAGTGTTCTTTTACCTGCTCTTTCTTTCCATAGGACCGTGAGTAACCGTCTGTGCTTTTCAACTCCTCCATTCTTAGCTTACTTTGATCTGTCGTTGCTCTACTCCCACTCAATCAGAAACCCCTGAGAGTGACCTGTAACCAAAACACAACCTGCTTCCTTCAACCTTAGCTCTGATACCACTTGTTGGTATCAAGCTCAAGATCCTACAACCAAGGCTCTGATACCACTTGTCAGGGATTGCGAAACACCGGAAGCATACAATTGATTACCAAATACCAAGCAACTTAATATGCAGAAATAAACCAAATTCACCAAGTAACTAGAATTCAGAGTAACACAGCATATGAGAGACAATACACAACTTGTATTAACACTTTATATAGAAAAGAATACAATAAATAAGATGCCACTTCTTCTCCACCACCTTACAGAGGTTTCCCACACCTCAAGTGAATAGTAATTCTTCTCCCCAAAGCTCTCCCTCTCACAGGTCCCAACACCCAACTCAAATACAGAGTTGGTGTTCACCTCCCGTGCCCCACGCACACCACAAGTGCTCCACGCACTCCACAAGCACTCCACGTGCTCCACAAGTACTTAAAGTACTTCAAGTAGATCTCCCATGAACCTGCAATAACCTACATTTCAATAGACCATACTTATGGAAGGAACTCCCTTGCCTTCCTCTTGCTCTATCCGAGTACACACCTGTACTCCAAGTAGATCCTGCCTGATACTGCTCTCTATTGTGCTGCTGTCTATATGACCTTGCACACCTGCAAATCAAACAACGGTTCTGCTCACCTGTGAACCTTGACCTTTCACACACATACACCTGCAGATCAACAATCTTACTTACCATGTAGATCTCCTATATAGGCCATGCAACTGTGACCAAGATCCTACACTCCTGAAGAACCCAGCTGGCTCTCCAATCTAGCACCAACACACCTGGTACTGAGGCACTAGGAGGAACGCACCATTGCTCTACCTCACACACAGAAGGAGCTTATAATTATGCTCTCTTACTCCCTAGCACACTTTTCCAATACAACCATGAGTCTATTATATAGATCTCATCAAACAATAATTAGACATCTAATTACAATAATTAGATCCACAGCTCTCAGTCTAAAAATAGATCTCTTCATGCAAACACTTGGTTCGTTAGCTAACTGCCCGTAATAAGCGCAGTCTGAACCACACAGGCGACTGACGTCGGTCCCTGTCTACCTGGAGGTGACCGACATCGGCCGATATATAACCGACGTCGGTTGCTTCCCTTTGTTATCCTGTCGACATTGGCTGATCAGACTGACCCCAACTTCTCTGCAACTCAGCAACCTCCTCTCCTGTTTGCATCAGTGAAGCTTTTAGCTCCACAATCCTAACAAACCATAAGAAAGGTTTTAGTTTGGCTGCACTTTTGATAGGTCAGGGAGCCCAAACTAATGATATTGACTAAAAAAAGTTATATAGGATGGTTTCAAAACTTTGAAATACATGGGGTTGGTGAAGATATGGAAGGGTTCATCAAACTTTGAAATACATAGGGTTGGTGAAGATGGAATGTCTTCCTCAATGGTGGAGATGGGTTTAGGTGAATCAATGGGCTCTTCTTGTGGGATGAACCCAAGGCCAAATAACTCATAAGGTTTTTTGAATTTGATCAAAGGTACCTCATTGGATCCATGTTCATAACAGTCAAGGCCAAATACCTTCTAGACACACTTGTGAAGGAATATTTTGGAAATTTTCACTTTGTCTAAATAGGAAAAATTGGAGGTAAATGGTTGGGTATAAGAGGTGGTGGAGGAAGTAAGAAGTGGATGATCAAGTCCCCCACAGATGAATTTGGTTTGGTGGTTGGGAAGCCTAAAAGGAATTATGAATCTTATCTTGGGATCATAACTAAGATTATGGTCAAGATTCCCATACTCTTGAGGATTAGGGAAGGCATCCAAGGCCAAAAGATGATACACTCACAATGAGAGACATTAGAATGTAGGTTTCAAAGTGTCTTCTATGGGGATCTGAGAAGAAGGGATAGATGATCTAATTGAAGCTTCATCGATGGTAGGGGTGGAGTCCTAGTTAGTTGGTGGTGAGGTGGATGATCAAGGAATAAGAACACCATTGGGGTGATATGTCATATTTTAAGATTTAAAAGGATTAGGGTCAGCTTGTATAGTAATGACCTAACCCTCATGTTCAAACTTGACACATTGATTTAAAGTGGATGGGACATAACTCATGGAGTGAATCCAAGGGTGTCCAAGTAAGACATTGTACTAGAATCATGTGAGGTCCCAAATGGATGTGGAAGATGACTATCCTTAAAGCTATGTCCATAGTATCAATAAAGGAATAGAAGACCACTATGGTTTATGACATGATATTCTTTGGCAATTGGAGTTGGTCATAAGCATGAGAAGAGATAATATTAATACTATCTACTCCATAAATCATCACCCATTTGATATGGGTTTGATTGATGTTTGCAGTGATGAAGAGGGGAGTATTAGGATCTTCAAGATGAATAGAAGGTATTTCTAAATCCTTAAATATAAAAAAGGTGGAAAGTCAAAGAGATCTAACAAAGGCTACAAAAGGTTAAAGGTATTTGTATTAGACTTATATGGATTGTAGGGCCTCTATTAATGCTTGGTGGTAATGGGGTGAGGAATTGATCAATTCAAATAGGTTCATCTTCATCAATGTCTAGTGAAGCTATTTTAAAACTACTCACTAGATAGATTCAGAAGGGTTGGAGGGAGAGGTACCCAAAATGGATATTTTGGGTTTTGGTAAAGGTAAATGTGTTTGAGTTTGGTTGGAAGGTTGAGAGGTGGAATGATATATCCATAGAATGGACACTTTGGCCTTTCCCTTATCCTTTTTCTAGGCTTGAGATCAAGTGACCATATGGATAGTGTGGATGAGGGGAATTATTGGGCTAGAAGGCTACTTTGATTCCTCCTCACTCTTGGATGAGAGGGTGGGAGTGGGTAAGGGTTGGATAGGTTCATTTGAGGGTTGGTTGATGATGGATTTAAGATAGGTTTATCTAATAATAGATCATCCTCATCCCATAAGTTATGGACAAGGGCTTAGAGAGCTTTACAGTTCTCTATGTCATGTGTAGGTGTCCTATGGTATGAGTATATTAAATTATCATTAAACCAAGATGGTTTAGGACTTGAAGGGTCAAAGGGTTTTACTGGTGGTATGTTTAAGAAATAATTTTCTATAGACTTTATAAAATTATTGAATAATATTTTAGCAAAGGTGTTAGTGGTGATAGGATTTTGGTTTTTGAGGTGGGAGCCTTCTTAGAATTAGGCTTCACCATGAAAGTTGTGGGTGGTAGAATGGTTTTTTTAGGTGGGTTTGATTGGGATTATTTAGTTTTGTATGGTTTTGAGGTGTAATTTTTAAAGGTGAAATATTTAGAGGTGGATGATTAAGATGATGAAGGTTTGGTGATAGGTGGGTAGGTAGAGGTAGATAGTTTGGTTAAAAATAATGGGGAGTTTGATGTTTTGAAGGGGGTAGGTAAATGTAGAATAAAAGGAGGAAGTTTAGTTTGGTTAATTTTGGGAGGGTTCATATTCTTGATAAAAGGATGAGCTTTTAGGAAGAAGAAGGATGGGGTCTGATAGAAGGTAAGAGAGAAGGGGGTGGTATGGTTCTAGTTCTAGGTGGGAGTTTAGGTGGCTCTACCTTCTTGGTTGGTTTGGTTAAGGTTTTCTATGGTGGACTAGATAGGTTTAAGTCTAACTTCAAAGATGGGTGAGTAATTATAAGAGTAAGAAGTACCCATAAATTCTTGATAGGTTTGATTAGAGAGGTGGAAAGTGATATGATAATTCTGGATGGAGATGGTTTGGATAGTCCTCCCATGGTTTTGGAGGGAGAAGTGTTTGATGAAGGGATTGAGGTGTTAATAGGTTTAATGGTAGATGAAAGTGAGGTTAAATATTCATGCTTATATTGATAGGGGAGCCTAAGGTGGTGCCAAAATGTGTCTCAATCAAAATTGGGTTGAGAAGAGAATTCTAGGCTTTGTACTAGTCTAGAGAAGGGTTTGTAAACTGGTTTGGTTCCTCAAGCATAAAATTCAAAGATTAGAGCCATATGTTGAGGTAAGGGAATGATTTATTCACCTTTATCCTTCATAAAATGGTTCCAAGATTTTAGAGGATTTTTCCCCCATGGAAGGATTAGATAAGGTAATGACTCCTTTTGGAATGGTTTATGAAGAGAGATTGGGAGATTCCATGATGGGGGAGGAAGGTGTGATGGTGGTGGTTGCCTCATTTAGGATTTTTATCAAAGGAGAGGTGGGTAAATATATTATCTCATCAAGTGAAGGAGAGGAGGTCTTTGCTTCCTTTGTTTAGGTATCTAAAGGAATGGTGGGGATTCTACCACCTCAATAAGTGAAGTGGAGGAAGAGGTAGTTGAGGAAATGGTTTCCTTAATGATAGGTTCATTGATAATTACATTGCTTGTATGGACCTCATGAGTGCGAGATGATTCCAATTTGTTATCATCATGGTTGGTATAAGGGACATGATTGGGAAAAAGTTATTGAAAGATGTTGAGTGACTGATTTGAAGGTGCATTAGGATTATCCAATGCAAGTTCTCCTTTATCAATCAAGTTTTGGATAATGGTTTTAAATGTGTTACACCTACTAACTTCATATCCAATGACCTAGTGGAAAGCACATAGATCATTCTCATTGTACCAACTAGGCATAGGGAAAGAGGAATCAAATTATTAGGGAGGTTTGAAGGGGGGAAGCTGTATGATGTTGGATTTGAGTAACTTGTCCAAAACTGAAGCATATGACTCCCCTAGTAGAGTGTATTATTTTGGGTAGCCTAGTTTTAATTTTAGGTTGGTTGATCAGAATGGTTACAGGAGTTGGTTTATTTGGATTAGTTGACAACTGAAGGTGGATCAGTTTTAAGGACAACCATGTTTATAGCTACATTTAGTTTGGTATTAGGGTAGTTAGATTGGTTGGTGGTTTTGGATGGGGAAGGGTCATTGGATTTGAAGCTAGAGTTTTTATTTTTTAGTTTCAACTTCCCCTCATTGATAGCTCTAATTTCTAGTTTTCATGTCACAGTGAAAGCCACATCAAAATTTATAAAGGTTTGAACCTATAGATTAGGGGTAATATGTTTAGCACAAGCTCGAGAGAAAAGTTCAATCAACTTGGGTTGGGGCAAAGAGAAAGAGAGTTGATTGATAAGACCTCTCCATTAGGCTACAGAATTGGTAATTGACTCATCAATAAATTACTTGATGGAGTAGAGGTTGGTAATAGAGACCTTATTACATATATTGATCAAAAAGTGGTCTAAAAAGGTTTGGATGAGTTGAGAAAAAGAGAATATAGAGTGCTTGGAGATATCAACATACCAATTTAATGCTAGTCTAGATAAAGACATAGGAAAGGTGCAAAGGAAAAGAGCATTGTCATAGGCAATCAAGTAGCAAGAATGTTGAAATGGTCTTAGGTGTTATTGGGGGTCTTGGGTCTTCCTTGCTTTCAAATTTAGAAAATTTGGGTAGCTCCCATTAAGGAGGGTAAGGTTGGATAGGGATAGAAGGGTGAAGAGGTTCATCAATATTTGGTCATAATATAAGAGGTTATGAGCCCTAGAGATATATGACTCCATGTTAGTTATTTTGTCCATCAACATTTCGACCAAATATGTTTGGGGTTGGGGAGTTCCATAATTATACAGTAGGTTTTGTTTTGGTTGAGTGGATACAATATATGGATAACTAGTGCAAGGTTGAGAGGATGTCACATGCTATTATGTGGTCATTTAGGGTTGGGATAATGTCACATAAGAGTTAATGGAAATAAAAGGCTAGGTAGAAGATGGAGCTATGTATCCTTGTGGATTAGGAATATATCATGGGTAGGGTGTCATAGGTATTTATTAAAGAGTTGATGTGGGTTGGTTCAAAGGTATGATCAGATTGGTAGATTGAGGAATTGATATGGATTGGGTTGGAGGTATGGATGAGTTGATTGGTTAGGGGTGAGTGGTAACTCTAGTACTAATAGGTGGAAGGGTAGAAGGTATGGAAAGAACCACATTTTGAAGTGTGGTGGATATTTTTGTGTTGGTAGTGATAAGGGGAATAGTGTAAATATGGTTAGAAGATATCCACATGGTGGGTGGAGTATAGGTAACAAAAGGTGAGGTTGTCCCTATGTTGGAGGAATTATTGGTTAGTGTAGGGGACATTTGGTTATTCCTTGGGTTATTTGAATGACTTTGGATGGAGTTATTGGGTGGGTTATTGGTGGAGTAAGATGATTTAGTGATCATAGGTTGGGTATAGGTAGTGAAAACCATAATATGGGGAGGCATCCCATAAGGTGGATCACCAGGAGGAACTAAAGTAGGGGTGTGGTAAGATAGGGTCTTGAGGTAATGTTGGAGGGATATATAGTTGTTATCAAGGAAAGTGATGAAATACACATCACCTTGGACAAATATATGAGGTATAATCGGGGTAGAAAGATGGAGAGAACCCTCAACATCTGAGGTATACTCTATGAAGGAAGAAGAAGAGGAAGGTGGCTCTTGGTTAGTTTGGTTCCTCAATTATTGTCTAGTAAAAACCATATGAAGAATACAAAGGAATAAAGGAAATCTCACAACTAAAAAACAAAGCAAACAAAAAATATCAAGGCAATAAAAAACATACACTAGAGTGAATTTAAAATATTAGGGTATCTTTTATCTCACTTTTGGCTTATGCCTTAGTTAGAAAGTATGAAAAAGAACATGGTTTGTAAAATAAGTACTAGAAAAGAATTATATGGTTAGTTTTAGGTGTTTAAGGCTATTAAAAGGACATGTATTGGAAATCAATACAAGGCTTGGTATTAGGGCCTACCGCCTCACTTCACACATTACAGTGATAAGGGTGTCAGGTGACTATCCAATATATATTAATTTCAAAAGTTTAGAATAAACCATAGAGCTGAGTTTTGGTTCTTCTTCTTGGTAATGACCTCCAAATAAGATGGCCAAAAGGTGAAGGTGATCTGCTAGGAGATGAAACCCTAGTTAGGACCTATATTAATTATTATAATGTTTTTGATTGATTCAAGTGGTTTGGTATGGTGTGTGAGCTAAACATGTAAGCAATCAATAAATGTAAGGTTTATTTTATACCCAAAATAAATTTTGATGTATCTAAATGAGCATAGAATAAGGAAAAAAAGGGCACCTAGATGCTACTAGGTCTCATTGGGCATGTTAAAATATTTCTCTTAATTTTTGTTTATTTTTTAGTTAAAGAAGAAGTAAGAAAATAAATACGGGTATAATAGAAGAACCTATTTTTTGTGCACATGTGATCTAGATGATTATGAACATATCCTCTTTATCTTGGGAAGAATTACTTGTAAATAAGAAAGCACTAATGCAAATGGGTTGTTACATGGATAGCAAGGTGGGTTGCCTAGCGTAATCTAGATCCAAGAAGCATGAGCTTACTAAGAGGATGTCAATCCACACTCTTAAAATAATTAAGATGAAATAAATAAAGTTAAAGTACTTGCATCAAATGATAGAAAAGATTGAAAAATAATAAAAGAATAAATAAATTCTTGATAAAAGAAATAGACTAATTATAGCAATAAACGAGTCAATACTAATGTAAAATAGGTTAGTTTGGGTTTCAAAAAATAGGTGGGGACTCTATGAACAGGCAAAGAGATAGAAAGTGGATTTTAGTTGAGGGTAAGTAGGTGAAAATAGCTTGTTGTTATTTCTTACCATAGTGACCATTGATGGTAGGGTGACCATTGGTGATTTAAGGTGACCATCAGTGGTTGAAGGTGACCATCGATGGTCAGGGTGACCATCAGTGGTTATTGTGGGTTTTGGGTGTGTTCATAAAAAGGGTTGAAAATGGGTAAATAAGTGATTAGAGATATAATTAAGGTCAAAGGGTAATAAGCAGAAGGTTTTGGTCTAGGTAAAATGTTAGAAACTAAATAAACAAAACTAGAAATATGAAATGTACCTAGTTTATTGTTTGATGGTTAATGGTAGATTGAGAAGAATTTTTAGTAGAGTAAAAAAACTTTGGCTAAAGAATAATTTTGGCAAAGGTTTGGGTCTCTATTATCGCTATTGACTTGCTAAAGGGAAGACCTATAAAGAAGTTCTTAATGCTAGGAGTTCCTAATGACTATTGGTTCATAGATTGATTTCTAAAATCATGGATCCTCTCTTACCTCTTGCTCCCCTCTTTTTATAACCAAAAATAGATGGAGGTATAAGGTTACATAGGAGGTTTTTTAGTTATTATTATGCATTAGCTTTCCATCCATATGAAATTTTGACATGTTACTTTTCACACAGCTCATGTTGTCTTTATTTAGATGGGGAAGACCTAACAGTTGATAGTTAGGGTGATCATCAATGGTCAAGGTGACCATTGATGGTCAAGGATTGAAGGTTAAGTGGGGTAAAAGGGTAGGTTAGTGAGTTGTTTTTATCTAGTTAGCTAAACTAAATCAAGGTCATGGTCAGAGGATGGGTAATGGTTTGATCTAAGAGTGTTTCAACATCTAGAACCATCATGTATGGTTTTTTAGTGTCTACATTTTGGTCAGAGGTTGGGTAATGGTCTAATCCAGGAGTGTTTTGACATCTAGAATCATCATGTGTAGTTTTATAGTGTCTAAAAAGAGGTCATTTGATAAGAGAGCTTATTTAAAGACTTTTTAACAGGGTGACATTATGCTCAAGTGGGATTAATACCAAGATAAACCAAGTAAGCACTCAAAGTTTGATAGTCTTTGGAGTGGACCATACATTATTACTAGCTAGAAAGAGTAAAATGTTTTCCAATTATCTAAGCTAAATGGTGAGTAACTCCCTATCCCTATCAATAGGGTGTTCCTTAAGTATTTTTCCTATAAATCACAAAATATATTGTATGTTATATTTTAGGTCTCCTTCCAAGTGTTATGGCACATGCTTTTTAGTTGCTTGTTTGGTTGTGTTCTATTACTTCTTATTATGTGTCTTTACTGTGTTCCTTTATTTCTTATTATGTGTCTTGTAGAGATTATTTTAGTCCTTATGGTGTACAAGGTATTATTCATGAAGTATCATCTCGGTTAGAGAGATCTCTCATCTAAACCATGACTATTATGGAAGAAATTTTGGGGCCTCTTACCTAGGAGGTAGGTCAAGCTATCAGAGTCACTAGTAATGTTGACTTATTTCTACCTTTGGGCTTAGAAAGGGCTCAACCTATGCCCATGAGTGCTTGAGATCAACCTTGGTCATCCTCTTATGCCTCTTGAAGTGAAGGTAGTTTAAAATGGGGATCACTTGTCATCAAGTCAAGGTAGTAGGTTCAAGTTATGTATTATGTCAAGGAGTGTCATGATGGCCATATTATCACCCTTGTAGAGAATTTGTCAAGTGTCCATTTTGTTTTTAGATATATATAATTTTCCATAATAGGTCTTAAAATAATCATAATAATCTAAAGTCTCTCCCATTAAAGGTGACTCAAATGTTATAGTTCATGGCCTATTATGAATCCATCTAAAAATGTTTAGATTTTTAAAGGTATGCAAGATCAAAGGGTTAATAATGGTATAAGGAGACTGTTGTAACCTTGTTTAGATACTTATCATGTTTTAAGGTCTTTTATAAGATATTAAGGTAACCTTTATTTGAATTTTCACTTGAGATCATGTACATTACCTTCAAAAGGGGTATTTAATCATGAAAATAACTCTATTTTAGCCCTTGAAGCACCACCAAGAATATCAATTACACATTAAAAGGTATATTTTGTTACCATAATGCCAATATACAATGGTTTCATATGTAAAATAAGTAAAATACTTTTATTCCCCACTAAAGGGGTCCACACATGAGAAAGAATGGATTTCGCTCCACTTGTACTCCCTATTTTGAATGAATTTTGACCCCTAATTTCCCTCCTCTTTCCCATCAATAACACTTCAATATCTAACAACCCAAGAAAATGTAGGAAAGTGGTGTCTTTTATGTGTTTTTAAGCATGTACAGATCACTATAGTATAGTCATGGTCATAAAAGGTTAGGTATATATAGAGGGGACTCAATGTAGACATCATATAATGGAATACATGAGGTTTAAGTCAAAAAATTTCCAAAAACGACCCTTCCTTTCCATCATCCTCATTGGCAACCTTTGATAGCCTCTTAGGTTCATATTCAATATGGAAAGGTGAGAGAAGATGGTGACCTGAGATATTGTCTAGAGGAATGGGGTATAATAGCATTCTAATCCTTTTCATTAGTTTGAAAAATGATTAACCATGTTTTATGAACAATAGTTAATAACCTAAGGCAATCAAACTAATCTTATGTATCCATACAATGTCAATATTAGAATGGTTTTAGTGCATTTCTGACATGTTTGAAGAAAATAGTGATTTTTTATGTCTTTTATAAGACTTTAATGTCCCACCACTTTACCTCAAACTCCAAATCCACATGTGTGAGTCCATAGGATCAAGAAAACTCTAGGTTTTCACAAGCTTATAGGCTATAGGTAATGTTTTCTTGATGATGAAGAACCTTCAATGCATATATGTAAAAATGAGTTGTGGTTTGAGGTTGAATGATTTTTTCTTAGAATAATTTAGGTCTTCCTACCTATTTAACACAATGATTAGCAAATCAACCTTCAACTCCTTCAATATGTTGCCTTTAAATGAAACTGCTTATGTAGTTAACCCTTAGTACAAAATATGGACTGAGTGTTGCATGGTGATGGATATTAGAGAACATTAGAACACTATGTAGAATGCAGAGGGGTTATATTCATGTGTAAGTGTCAGTCTTTATAAATTAACATGCCTGATTATGGCTCTCAAGGCTAAGAAACCATAAACTAGCTCTCAATGCTTTTGTAGGCCTCTATAACAAAGTTTAAGGTTCTTTAACATTATTTAAGGTATTTCTGAACTTCTATGTTTCAATTTGACCCTTCATGTGTCTGATTAACTAATTCCAAATATTTTCCCTTGTTGAGTATATGAATAGGGATGTCTAGGGTTTGAATAGGTGATCTTGAACAAGAGTTAATAGTCTATATAGAACCTCTCAAAGGGTATCCACTATGTAATGGTCTTGTCAAGCAAATTCCACCTCATTGTAGGCCTTGGTCTCCAAAATTGGAACTTCTTAGGACTATATCATCACAATATATAATTTTGAACCCTTAATCCCAAGCCTAAGTCATAGAGGGAGGTTCAAAATTTATACCAAACCATATACATGTAAATTTTCTCACTTTAGTTAATGTCACTAATATCACTATTAGTCTATAATAATTTTACTTATTTAATTTATCTCATCCAATCCCATCTTAATTTATCACCCCTTTCTAAAAATTTATCTAATATCCCCCTTTATTATTCTATAGTTACTAACCTTATTCTATCCCATTTCTTCATTAATTATCCTAAATCCCCATTATCTTAGCATAATCCCCACTTATCTATTATTTGAGAATTCTAAACTCCCATGGCCCACCTACCCAACAACTAAGACTATTCCTAGGCTCTCTTATACCTGTAGACCATAATCAATCGCCTAATCCTTATCTAATCCCCCACCTAATCCTAATTAGTCCCTAAGAGAATTCTAGATTTTTCCAATTCTATAATCCTCTCTATTCTCACCCTTCTTCTCTGAAAGCCTCTAAATCTAGAGGCTTCCAAAAAAAATTTAAATTCCTTCTAATTATTCACCATAGATCTCCAGAACCCAAATTTGAATTTTATCCATTTATCCTTCCCTCATTTCTCTATTTAAATTAACCCAATCATCCATTGAGATCTATCTATCGGGATCATGAAGTCTCCATGTTAGACTAGTCATTGAATCCATCATCAACATCTATAATGATGCCATCATAATGTCAAAATTCTGATTCTAAGGTAATTAATCCCATACTTTTATTCTTGATCCATTAAATAATGGTTTGGAGAATTTATATTTAGGATTATACTGCTGATTTGAATGATTATTCATCTAGTTGTATATGGTATTAATGGCTCTAACCTTTATGTAGATACTTTGGTGTTTTGAATATATTTAGATTAATTGCATGATTTAAATCCATTATTCTCAAAATTTCTTGCTACATTTTGGTGACCACAATGGGATAACACTCACAATTTAACAATTTGGCTTGTAAAAAGTATTTTTGGTAGCTTGCAGGTCTAATTGGATAAAGAAAGGTGGATTTTTTGAAATTTTGCACCTATAGGTGAAATCTATGGTTTTACACTAGCATTAATGACTTTGCAATCATGATATTTCCCCATAAGTCATGGTTTTGAGTTGAGAATTCACCTTAAACACTAACCATTTTCTCTGACTATGACAATTATTTGCCCTTAAACAATATCTCAACTCATAATCTACGATTTTATCCAAAGAGTCACGGTTTTACATTGAAAGTCATAATATTACATTAAACCACTAATGGTTTTTTTGGTAGGTTATCATGATTATGCAATATCTCAAGTTTATAAATCATGATATCGCACTGGTAATCATAGTATTATGATTATGAGTCACAATTTTTCAAGGGTCTCACATCAAGTTTAAAAACATTACTTTTGCATGTTAAGAATTGTTTTCTAACCCTCTATGTAACCAAATTATGTATTTTTAAGATATAGATTGGGTGTTATAATTTGTTTTATGTAGTAAATAGGATCAATCAATATCTAAGTACATAACTATCAAAACTCAATATGGCTATTCTTAGATTAGTGATATCACCCTAGTAATTATTGTATTGACTTCAAAAATCATGGTTTTGTAGGCCTTAAAAACAAACATGCAATCATTCATTAATGAACCTTTTCTGACCCCCTAAGTGGTTATATTAAATTTTTTTGTTATAAAACCTAGTTTTTATCCTTTATGTGTAGGATATTTGTAGAATAATGAAGTTAGCCTAGAATCCAATCAACTAATCCTAAGGCACAATACCATTAATCTTGAACTCATAGTTTTTGCTTGAGAATCATAGTTTTGTAATGCAAATAGAGTTATTGGGGTTATAGTTTTTGTCCTCTAACTTCCATATTTAGTCTTGATATATTTTATTTTTTAGGGGCCAGTATTGATCTAAACATCCTATACCCCTCTTTCACAATCTTATTTAGGGCATTTGGGTCTTAAAAGAAATTTTTTCGACTGAACACATTTTCATAACAAGTATTTTATCTCTATAAATTTTGTTATATAGTTGGTAGGTGCAGTAGGAGAGAAGCCAAGGTAGGGAGATCCATCTAAAGATAAGATAAAACATATCCCTTAGTCCTTTTCCCCTCTTTTCACAAAATTACAAATTAATTTTTTTTGGGAATCATGACTTTACTCTATAAATAGCTATGTTGCATCTAGATAAGTGATTTGGTAATTTTGTCAAATTTTGCCATCTTAAATTAATTTCAATTCATATTTTTCCATTTTTATATCCATAAGGTAGAATCTATTTGCAAGCATTGCCTATTTTCTAATTGTATAGAATTTTTGGCAAGTAACTTAATCCATGTTCATAAAACTTTGATATATCATAATTAGTTTTTAATCAATCATATTCATTTATAATTAATCATTTCTAGACATCTAGGTAACTTATCATAACTTGTATAAGAATCTATTTTTGTCAAAAATTCAATTTTTGTAAATTTTATGTCTTTTCAAAAAAATTGCTAATCTCAAATTTCCCATAATTATGATTTTGCCTTATTAGTCAAGAATTTTCACTGCTAATCATGGTTTTTTAGGTTCCCAACATGATTATATATTTATTATAAGATCATAACTTGAAATTTATAGTTTTGCCTTGGATTTATGGTTTTTCACTCTCTAGTTGAGATTTTATACCATATAATTATCATTTTTTAGGCAATCAATAGTTTTGCAATAGATTTGAAAACTAATCATCCTTATCTTACAATTTACCTCCTTTTGACTGCCAAAATCAAGCTACTAACCATGTGATTGTAGGTCACCTATCAAAGACTCTTTTGGCACTTTAAAAATCATTTTTGAATCATTTCTATCATCTTGATCATGTGATCTTGTATATATTATTTCCATCATTTTGTCATGTATATATCTATTTTATATATTATTTCTTGTAAATATCTCACACTTAATATTAATTAGTTAATTAATAATTTTTGATCTATTTATTTGTCTCATGAGGGATATGGTGTTGTATTCTCTTCTCCTTGCATCCTTGTAGAAATTCTTAGAGGATCAAAAACCACCTATAAAGCCTCCCTTATTTTTATTTTATAGGGTTTTTTGATGTGGATTTCATCACCATGCACTAGACCAAACTTCATGTTCTCGTAGAGTATAAAAATCTGAAGAGTTATCGTTAGGTGCTTGATTTAACAATTTTGGGAATATTGGTGCATTATTCCTAATTTAGTTGAAGGGTCTAAGGAGTAAAATTATTAAATAAATAGACAATAATTAATCTAATAATTTTTTAAAATTAATTTCAATTTGAAATTTTTTATATATACTAATAATTAGAAAAAAAGAAAATGAAACTGGAAACTGCTTGATCTGATTGAGATAGAGGCTAGAATTCACTATAGAGGACTGAGACACTACCACAAACTAAGATCTAAAATTAATTTTTTGATTGGATAGGAGCATTAGAACTGGAAAGTAGTAGTATTGATTATATAGTTTACTTTTGACACTATTGTCTTCAAGATATGAGCTTTTTAGGTTTTGTTTATTATATTTGTGTGACTCTATCTATGAAGTTTCATTAGCTAGAAGTCTATATAGCTACTTGTAGAGTATATTATTTATTAAAACCCTATATTTCACTATGATTTGACTAAATTTTGAGTAATATGGGGGTTAGTGTGTGTAATATGCATTAAGTGTGCTTCACACCCTTTTGTGGACATGTTGCCTCCATACCAATTCTCTAAAGAGGGATCAAGCCATATGTAGTTCTCCCACTTGATGTGCTTTGTGAAATTATATATATGAAGATGCAAAATGATAAACTAGATGTGTTTGAGGTGGCTAGGGATTTTTTTAAGGACTTGAGTGATCTTTTAAGTGTGTTGACTAGCTGTATGCATAGAATAGGGAAGATTTACTTGAGTAGTCTTGCTTACTTAGTGATATTTTCCAACCCTTTACAAATGATATTTGAATGGGATTTTATAGGGATCTATTGGTCATGGTTTGAATGTACTTGCATTAGGTTGATAAGGATAAGGATGGGGAACCAAAAGAAGTTAATGATTGGGGATAGAAATGGGCCTGGACAATAGCATCAAAAGTGGATAGTAGTAGTACCAATGCTATAGTCCAAGTGTGGAACTACTATCTTGAGTAGATAGGAATTGGGGGGATTGTTTTGTCTTGGAAATATCAATTTGGGTGGGTTGGGACCAAGTTTGTAAGGCTATGGATGACTAGAAATGAGTGAAAATAATCCTAAGAGGGTCATGAAAGCAAGCAAGAGTGACCTAAAGGGTTGGGTGTCATTAGCCATGGTCAAGTTGCCAATTTTTACATTTTATATGAATACATTTACCACACTTTATTCTATTGATGCAATAAAGTGAAATACTAAGGTAAAGGAAAAATAGAAAGTTTAGCTAAACTTACCTACAAGGGTAAAGCTCATGAATATGTGTGATGTTAAGTGTGTATAAAGAGAGCATGTTGTGAAGTATGAATTTGTTAAAAAAATAAATATTAGATTATTTCTTACTAGATAAGCTATATATAAAAAAAGAATGTATAAAACTTGTTAAGAGAGAGAGGAAGAGAAAGGAATGAATACATCTTATCAGGTACATGAACCAATATAAAACATGTTGTGATGCTAAGTGATGTTAGATTATGTTGAGAGATGTTAGAAGGTGTTTTACCAAGATCAATATCATACATAGAGCTTAGTGTTAAATTCCCAAAATGTGACTCAAGAATGCAAAGCCTATCCTTTTGGATCCATCATCACCTACTAAGTGAGACTAGGTGATCATGCGTGTGTTGATCCATGTTTGAACTATGTGTCCAATCCCTCTAAATAGGTAACTCAAGAATGCAAAGGCTAGCTTGTACTTTTGCTCCATCATTGCCCACTAAATGAAGCTAGGTGATCATATATGTGTTGATCAATGTTTGGACTATGTGTTCAATCCCTCTGAATAGGTGGCTCAAGAATACAAAGGCTAGTTATTCCTTTGGATCCATCATTTCCTCATGAGGTGAATTTATGAACTGATATTGGTATGAAATTTATGTCATATGAGATGGATCCTAAATCTCATGAATTTACTATGATCTAATAATGTTAGTGTGGATATCCAAATGTATACTAAAAACTAGGCCATTTTTGGCCACTCTAAAAGATGGAGATTAGGCTTGTATGAAAGCCACTCTAAACTGGTGCACTAGGCTTAAATGAAAGACAATCAAGAAATCAAAAACTCAAGAACTTGGGAAGTTAGGCTTGTATGAAATCCATTCCAAAATGATTCTAACCATCTATAGATGGAATAAGGCACACAACTATTGAGAATGCCTAGGTAATGTTAAGCTCAAAAAGAAAAGAAAAGAAATGTGCCACACACATTACCCTCAATCACTAGTGTCTAAAACATGAATTTTGATCTGGAATTTATACGAAATTCTCTATCTAAAACTAAAAGTGAGAGCCATTATGTTGTGCATGATATCCCCTATATCTAGATTCTTTGAGAAAAACTATATTGAAACTATTGATTTTCATCTAAACTGTAGATGACAAAACTATAATTGATCTTACCTTTATGTCTATTTCTATAAAATTTGGACTTCTTTTTAATTTGTATAGGAGTAATAAAATTGGAAACTAGTGGCATCAACGACATTCTCCAAGTTTTTCACAATTGTCCATGGCCAAATTTGGTAACTGTTCTAGATTCTTGACTATCTACCTTATCTATTCTAATTATTTTGATGTCTAGTTATTGTTTTGTGTGTGTTTAATGCAAGATTTTTTACTATTGGGAGATTTTATCTCTATGAAAAAACCCATATTTTTCCCCCCTCTTTTTAGGGTAGGAATGAGGACCCTACAAATAATAAACATCCCTACAAGTGTATTATGTTGTAAAGATACATGATATAGCAATGATAATTGACAAGATATATCATGATTTGTATTGAGATATTGTTAGATCAACAGGGGTATGCCTATATGGATATAATAATATAAGAACATGTGTAATGTACTAAACTCAAAATGAAAGTCTGCTTAGTTTTTAGTTGTTAGTTGTTAGTTGTTAGTTGTTAGTTAGAGGGATAGAGCATGATGTCCATCATGGTATCCAAGAAAGCAAGATAAATGCATGATGTGGATCATGGCTTTAGAAACAATGAGAAGAAAACAAGAAAATGAGCACACAAGGAAAGAAGAAAGAATAATACAAGGGTGACCAAGGGGCCAAGAAAATAAGGGACATGGTCACATGCCACCTAAAATGGAAAGCAATCATACAAGGAATGTTTAAATGCCACATACACATATAATTGAAACAAGCAAAATTGGCATGGAAGCCACAATCATATAGGATGGTATAGATAAAGGACATTGGAAAATGTCCAAAGGTACACACATGAATAGAAGCAAATGACATTGGCAAATGTCCTAGGGGACATATAGGATAAAAATAAGAATTGATAAATCCAAACAATCTAGCTACACTAATCAAGAAAATAAATCATGTAAAGAACTAGAAGTACAATCACATATAACTAATCAAAGCAACATGGAAAGTATGAAAGAAATGCTAGTAAAATATTAGGTATATGATATGAAATACACAAGTGTTATATATTAGTGAGTATTGATAGAGTAATCTATGTAAGCAAGTAAGTAATGCACATCAACATGATAACTAGAGTGTGTGGTGTAGGAATGACATAACCTGGATGGTGTAATCATGTAAAATATGCCCCTAGTGTGTATGCATATCAATGTGTGTCTTGATGTAGAATTAATATTCCCCCTTAATGGGTAAAGTGAAGAAATCAAAGATCTAGATATCACTACACACACTCAAAAAATATCAATTGAAGAATGGTAATGTAGATAAATCAACAAACAATATCATAGAATAGTAGATGTAAGTCTAGCATGATATTAGAAATGTAAATCAAGGATAATGCATACAATTGAATTTTTTTTGGTGTTTTGGAGTTATTTGTATGTTTTTGTATTTTTAAATATTTTAATGTTTTTGAAATTTTCATATATTTGAGCTATGTACAATCAAACATAAGAAACTATATACAAGTATTTGAAAATTAATTATGTACAATCAATCATAAGTGATGATGTGTAATAAAAATGTGTCACATAACATATTATACATGAAATCTATGTAAATGCATAATATTCATTGTATTTTTTAGTATCTTTCCTTCGAGTGAAGCTAGATGATACACTTTAGGCTAAGCTTTTCGATAATGATATATGGACCTAGCCAATTTGGTTTGAATTTTGCTTTGGTTTCTTCTTTGGCATTGACATTGCAAAGATTTTATTTAAGAATGAGATCATTAACATCAAATTCTTTGGTGTTAACTCATTTGTTTTAATATCATTGTATACATTATTGGTAGATTCTAAGATGTTCTGCTACTTGAATGCATATATTTTATAATTGCTCGAGCTAGTGTAGATGATTTTCATGATACTAGTTATTAGTGAAAATACCTTTAAGGAAGACACAAAGAGATGGGATTTCTAATTCCAATGGTACAACTTCTTTTATGCCATAAACAAGGAATAAGGAGTAGCTCCTATGGGTGTATGAATACTTATGAGATAAGCTCATAAAGTAAAGACTAGTTGATTGTTCCAATCATCACCAAATTTGGTAACTATTTTACTCAAAATGTTTTTCATGGTTTTATTGGTGGCCTCTGCTTGACCATTTTTGTGTGGGTAGTATAGAGTGGAGAATGTGTGTTTAATCTTGTATTGTGTGAAAAAATTCTTGATAGTTTTGTTCTTGAATGAGGTTCCATTATCAGATATGATGGCTATGGGTAGGCCAAAGTATGAAATTATATGGGTTATTAGGAAAATACAAATGTCCTCTTCCATATTATTTTGAAGTGGAATAGATTATACCCACTTAGTAAAGTATTTTATAGTGGTGATCATGAACTTGTGCCCCTCAATGTATTTAGGGTTAATCTTTCTAATAAGATCAAATCCCCATAACATGAATGGTCATGGAGAGATGATAGGTTTTAATTATTGTGAAGTTGCATGTTGTAGGTTACTATCTTCGACATTTATCACATAACTTTGCATATTGTAAACATTCTTCTTCCATGGTGGGCCAGTAGTAGCCTTATTGAAGTAATTTATGGGACATGGCCTTTCCACTAAAGTGACCACCACAATCACTATTGTGTATCTATGTAAGTATTATTTTGGCTTCTATTGAGGTTAAAAATCTAATTAATTATCCATCCAATGATCATTTGAAAAGGTCCTTACTAGTGATTACATAATAAAGTGCTTGTTTGTGTATCTTACACTTGTCATTTCATGAGAAGGTGTTTGGTGTAGTATATTTATTTAACAATTTATAGATGTCAGACAACCATTCTATAGTGGCTAAACTATGTGTAGTGGCTAAGACAAATAGTGTGATTAGATCCACATTAGATATTAATGATGATTGTAATCATTTAATTATGAAGACAACTTGATCAATATTGATGTCAATAGGAATCAAAGATGTGGAACTTGCCATTACATCTAAGTGTCAGTTATATTTTCTTAGTATACTTTATATGGAAAATTAAATGAACTATGATGATAAACATTTTATCATTTTACAATATGGGATAAGATATTATTCCTTTATCTGATAGACATCATTGACTTGGTTAACCATGAGTTGGGAATAATTGAATACTTGAATACATTTGATTTGGAGGGACTATACAGAAAATAAACCTAAGATAAGTGATTCATATTTTTTGATGTTTTTGGTATAGGAAAATATTAATCAGTATGTTATAGGAATTATGTGAGTATAAGGATCAAAAAATACAATGCCCACCCCTACACCAAAAGCACATTAACAGCCATCAAAGAACATGGTATATGTATTCAAATGAGTAGAATAGGTAGTAAAATCATCTCTAAATGTGTCACTAAGAGGGTTTGTATCCAAGAGTGGTTCTTATATAAAAAGGTCTAAAATCATTTAGCCCTTTATTTATTTTTGGATAAATATTTTTAAGTCAAATTATGTTAATAACATAACCCATTTTGCTATGTAATTGAAAAGATGTGGTTTTACAATGGGTAACTTTAAGGGGTCTGATTTTGTGATAACATAAGTCTCATTATCGACCATGTAATTTCAAAGTTTTTGTGTGGCAAAAATTAAAGCTAAACATAGTTTTTATATTTCAAAAATAATTATTCTCATAATCAACTAGTGTGCGACTGATGTAGTAAACTGCTTGCTTGATATGTTGATCATTGTGTTGTGCTAAGATTGCTCATAATTCATGATATATTACTAAAATATAAAGTAGGAAAGGATTATAATGGATATGTGGTACTAAAATAGGTGGATTAAGAATATATTTCTTAATTGTCTCGAAGCTATCTTGATGAGCTTGGTCCTAGACAAACTTTGTATCTTTCTTTAATAATCATATGAATACTTGAGTTTTATTACCAAGTTGAGATACAAAAAGGTAGATTTATTGGATATTTCATTTTAAGGATTGAATTTTTTAAATTTTTTTGGAGGTTTTATATTGATAATTTATTTGACTTTCTTAGGGTCAACCTCTATGCCACACTAAGAAATGATGAAACCTATGAGTTTGCTTGATGTAACTTCAAACACACATTTATTTGGGTTAAATAAAACATTATATTGCCTAAGTATTTTAAATATATTTCATAAATAAATACCATGATATTTTAATTGTTTTTATTTAGTTAATATATCATTGACATAATCCTTGACAATATGGTGGATCAAATCATGAAAGATATGTGTCAAGATACATTGATATGTGGATCCATCATTTTTTAATCCAAAAGGCATGAAAATATAATAAAAATTAATTATTATAAGTTTTATTTTCACCATTTAAGGATATTAAAACCTATCCTCATTCAAGTGGCACAATGGAATCACCTTTAGGCTTGTGGATAGCCTAAGGAGTGAGGTGAGTCTCTAGACAGGGCTAGCTCCCTTGATGTAACACTTAGAAATAAACATACTACTAATTTTGTGGGGTGAAAAAAAATAGAGATATAAATAGAATCAAATATTAGCTAAGTTCATGATAGACCAAATCAATTTGATGACTTCCAACCAATTGCATTCTACACTTAGGACCAAGAAACAAACTAAAAATACACTCCTTCAATCTTCATCTTCTCACATCAATACTACATTGTGAGGTCATGGATGCATGTATAAATCTATGAGGAATAAACAAGAGGTATTGAATGTAACTAATTAAAATACTAACTCACTAAAATTTTCACATCCCCTTGAACACTTCACATGGCCTAAAAGAATAACTTTTCCAATTGCAAACAAGGTGAAAGAATGAGACCACATGCTAGGAATCTATAGTCTTTACTAAATAATATTTAAAATTCAAGTGGAACACACTTATTAATATTCATGAAGAGGTAAAACTTAGTCATTTTATTGATCAAAAGGTATACAAATTATCAGGAATTTTCCATACTTAGGTGGAACATAGAATATAATGCCAAAATTGCCAACTCTTATAAAGTTTGAGAAAGAGAAAAAGGAAGAGAAGGCCAAGGTTCACAAAAACAATTTTAAACATGATAAAATCATTTATCTATGCATTATTAGAGGATATGGGTCAAAACATGCAAGGATAATAGCAAAAAGTGTCAATCCAAGTCACAAACTTGAAGAAAAGTGGTAAGGAACTCGTCATTTTGCATAGAAAAAATGCCTTCATGATTGCTTTTGTTTAGATGTCCCATAACTAATGAATAAAAGTTATAATTATTGGAATAAAAGGTATGGAAATCATACATTCCTCTTCATGAATTGGTTGTATGCCTAGTCTTCTAGAATCAACTAAAAGTAAGCCATCATCATTTATTGTCCTAAAATTGCCCTTCCATCCACCCTGCACACTTGGATTCCAATTTGTCTTCATTTGATCATGAAAATCCATGGGATGGAGTGAATGAAAATTTTTAAGACCCTCCATGGCATTGGAAGCATCAAAAAATATTTAAAACATCCCACTTGAAGTTTTCAATCTTCTTCACTAGTTTGTCCAATATGCCAGATTTAAATGGATGGGTTGAAACACCTAGTTGGTGAACCTAGAAGATGTTTCATGGAATTAAAGTAATATTAGTATTTATATTAAGTCTCAATATTTTACCCAAAGTTTTTTTATCTCATGAATCCTTCTATAACATGCAAAACACAAAAAATGGTTAAAAAGAGCCTATTTTGTACCCCATCCATACAATTTCCTACAACTCAAAATCATATCGAGTAGATTGAGAGATTACTCTTCAATTTCAAAAAAAATTCATGAGGAACTATTCCATTTTTTCAAATATCTAGCTCTATTTTTGTAAATTGGTCCTTCGTAAGGGTTTAGTAGGGTTTTAGAGCAATTTTGGGTCTTAAAGCATTGGTCATAAAAGTTTCACATCCAAATTGCAAAAAAATTACACAAAAGTGATATTCATAGACCCTATTAAAATCTCCAAATTTCTTGTACTCCCATGAAAAATCTTAGGTGAGATATGAGTGTTCACAATCACCTATTCGAGTTTTTTTCCTTGTTTCCATAGGCCTAATATTGGTTTAAAGGTTGCAAATGAGTTTCCTTGGTTTTATCTACACTCTAAAAGACCTAACACCAATTTTTATTCCCCCAAAACATAATTCAATAGGTTTAAATTTATATCTAATTCTAGAAATATGAAAGACCCTCAATTTGAGCATAGGCCTAATCCTTGCCTAGTAGGCCCATTTCAAGTTTAAGTTTAAAATGATCCTTTATAAAATCTACATTTAATTTCAATGGATTTATCACCTCTTATTTTATACCATAAAAACTCTATAATTAACTTATATGCTTAACTTATGCTAGAAACAAAAATGACTACTCATTTAGGGTCTAGGCTTCACCATGCCTAGTACGATTAGCTACACCTTGAGGCTCAAAAATGATTTATTAATGATTCCTTTTAAATAAATAGATATCACACATAAAAATTAACCCTATAATCATTATTAAATAGTTTTTAATGTATTTATTATGTCAAAATGGAAATGATCACTCATTTGGCCTTAGGCTTAACCCCTTGCCTAATGAGCTTGATTGTACCTTCAAAGGTTTTGACCACCTTGTCAAGATCCACACTCTTGTGATTGTTTTTCATGAGTTTAATGCTCATAAATAATCCTCACAAACCCTTATTCAATGTTTTTCCATCTTCTTTGTTACTCTTTTCTTCTATATTCCTCAAATCTTGCAGGGTTTGCATGAGGGGAAGTACCCCTTGTTTAAGACAAAATAGGGGGTCCTTCCCCTATCCTATCAAGAAAAAAATTATTGGATGAATCTCTTAAATAAATTATGACCTGTTATACCAAAATAAAACCCTTTTATAGGTCATTTGATCTCTCAAAACATTAGAATCTCAAAATAGACTTCTAGGTGAAGGATTGTGTTAGGCTCTATAGAGTGAACTAAGTATGGCATGTTTAGAGCTCTCCTTTTTCATTATTTTAAGTGGTGAAATTTTTTTGGGATTAAATTAACATGGTTAACCTATTTATAATCCATTCATCATTTTATTTCATTATAATTATTCTCCAATGTACCCTATGCTTGAGAAATGAAACCTCCTTGTTTAATCCCTATTATATGTTACCTTGGAAGGTTTGACACTTGAAAACAAAGTTTGAAAATCCCTTAAGTATATCATTATTTTTTTATACATACTTTAATCTATTTTACCTTATTATTAGCTATAAACACATCAAATTCTACTTCTTAGTTTACTGCCTCTCACATTCAACACAATCAATTGTGTTAAGGCAAGTTGAACCCTTGTAGGTGCAAAAGCATGATAAGAAAATAAATGTAAAATTGAAGTTTTACTCAATATTTTTCATTTTTACACTAATAAATAACCACACCTTATAATTTATATTCATACCATCTAACCATCTTGACAAAATTCTTCATGCTTGCTACCTGTAATCAACATATACTTGGCTATAATTGTGGGTATGTTTATTTTCACACGTTTTGAAACCTTGGTCCTAATTAATGGAAATATTTTTTTAAATATAATAATATTTTAACATAAATCCACGTTGGACTAACCTTTATGCACTATATAGTTGAAGCTAACCCAGTTCATCTACCATTGTTTGCATCACAGTCATCTACCTTGGGTGTAGGTGTTCATGAGCATACTTGGGTCTTGTAAGTGTGCTTAGGACTTCTTTTAAGTTTTAAAAAATATTTAATATGGTTTAGATTCATTTATTTATCTTGGTGGATTTGAAACCTCACCTAGGCAAACTCTTTACTCACTGCCTGACTAAGACAATCACTTACCCTTGCTTATAGGTTGTTATTTCTAGTCTAAGGGGTACCTAAAGGTGAGTATAGGGGTGATAAACCCCTTCCAAACCTATTTTTTATGATCCTTGACAATTTATTTACTCATTTTACAATCTTAATCACCCCATCCATGAGGTTATGCTTGAAATGTTCTTTAAGGTGACAAAAGGCCATTTCTTATAGGCCTGTAGATATCACTGAGTTTTTTTAGTGTGTTTTAGGGCATATTTGAGTGTCCAAAATTCCTACTTCCCCATACCTTCAAACCCCTATCTTTGGAATGGTTTTTTTCTATGAAAAGGGTTATGTATCCACCAAATATTAAGTCTTGAAACCTTCTACAAGTGTTTTATAAGGGGTCCAAAATAATCCCTTTGGTCTTTGTTTTCACTTTTTAAGGAAAATAGTCCCAAAACTCAACTACCATCCTTGGAAAGGTTTCTCATAGTTTTTTTGTCACCTTAACACCTCATAATTTTTTTTTATGGTATCTTAAAAATGCAAGGGTTCCAATCAAGGTTTTTCCACATACATTAACACCCTATTTAGTACCTCAATCCCCTATTTCATCACCTATAGATGATCATTTATCAGTATACAGGTAGAGAGTGTGCTTATGAATAGTGAATATAGAAATTGGATTTCAATGGGTTGAGTACCCATATTAAAACATTAAAATACATTTCACACACTTTTAATATGTTTAAAACACTACAAAATATCTTATCATATAATGACATCATCATAAGGTCCCTATGTATGTATATGGACTGTATATAAGTAGTAAGTGTCTATAATGTATCAAAAAGGATAGGCAAGAGGTCTCAAGGTATAAAAACTCAATATAAACCTTCAATCACATGATCTCCACCAAGAACCACTTGAAACTAGCTTTAAACATTCTTTCAATGTGGAAACCATGCTTGCAACCACCTCCATATGTATACTCCAATGGCAGACTAGGTGAAGTGTGTCTATGCATAAAAACCATGAAAATTTCTTGGAAGAAGTGAGGTTAGAAGTTAAATGTAACGATAGGAAAACTTTTGAGACATTATTATTAACCTATCACCATATACTCAAACCATGAACAAACTTGAGACTCCTAGGAACAAGAAAAATTACCTAGTAACATAGAATGTACTAATCTGTAAAAGATGAGGGTATTAGTTCATAAAAACAAATAAAAATGTGAAAATAAGCATGAGATAAATTAGAGGTAATATAAAAAATATTTTGGAGAAAATATGAGCATCATGGGTTTGTTCAAACCAAGAGAAAATTGGTAGGGTGCATAAATGAGCAAGTAGTTTTGAACAATCCACTTTAAATGGATGATTCATGAAGCATAGTTAACCCTTTCTCAAACTTATTATATGGATTTTAAGTTATCTAAGTGTGAAAAAACATCTAATATACCTCTTTTACTTTTCATACCAAGTGGACACTTATAAATCACTTCTTTATGCCAAGAAAGATGAAATAGGGATAAAAAAATTTTGAGCAAAAAATGGATTTTACAGATCAAACCAAATGTAGATATGATCTTTAGTAATATGGATAGACATTTCAAGGCCTCCTCAGATGTGGAATTATTTCCAAGGAGACATACATGTGTCATTTTTTTCCTTTTCTTTAGAAAAATTGACTTGTTATGATTAACTTGTAACTTTTTAGTTTTGTTAGTTAATACCTTTATGGATACATGGGTAATTACATCATCCATTGACACTTTAAAATTTCCAAATAAACTTTTAAAAATCATTGAATGCACTATTTTTACCCTTAAAATGACCCAAAATGATAAATAGACCTAGAAACTAATTGACCAAGGCTAGTACAACGTTAATTGACATCAACTAACCTATAAAACATCTCATGACAATACATTATGCCCCTTTATAGGCTTAAAAATCAATTTTTTCACTATAGGTGACCCAATTTGACTAAAAATTCAAATTTGGTCAAAAAATTGGTGACTCATAGGGGTAGTATGTTTTTTATACTAACTAGACTAGTAGCCTTATTAGTCCATTAGGCTTATGGAGTCATCTAAGGATGGAGACAAACAAGAGACTTTGACCATTGACCCAAATTTTATCAAAACAAGATAAACAATTACTACCTCTTCCACACAAATCAAAAGACACACCCAACAAGGAAAGAAACCACCCATGACACACACATGCATAATCACATAGGTAAATTATGAAACAACCTATTATGCACAACTAGCAACTAAGCATAACTCCTTTATAGGATCAAAAGGAAAACTTATTAAATCATCTTCATGGTGAAATGAAAAACAGTGCCAAGCATGATTCTCTTTGGATTAAGTGCCTTATGGACCAAACTTATTCTTTCACAGATCATTTTATCTAATCTCAATTAGGTTATCTTTAAATAGGTCTCCAATGTATATATATTCCTCTTGAAAATGTTCACACATTTCATGTTGTTGCACATTATTCATTTCATAGTCAACTTGAATCCCCTTAGTAGGCATGTCTCCAAGAGGATTTATTTATTGTTACTTAGAAGATTGAGGCCAATAAGATATTTTTCCATATTTTAAGATTTGATGTGTTTCTCTCAACTGATTAAGAGTGTGATATCCCATCTTGATGACTTCAAACATGTCATCATCAAATGCATATGCTTCTTGAAAAGATAGATTTGAAAAGATGATTTTCCTTTGCATACTTACTTGTGTACCAATGTTGCCTTTTCCATATTTTACCAACTTATAGCCTCCTTGAAGAGGAGTATAACTTGCTTCGATGAATTCAAATAAATTATCCAAAGGTTGATTAAGAACTTGTCCTTGTCCATTCATGATATCTTGCAAAGTGATGGAAGAGTTTATGATCATTTCTTCTTCTTTGGAAAAGGGAAGACATCTTTCCTCATCAACCTTTATTTGAAATCTCCATGAAATAAAAAACATCTTCTTCATCTTTGATCAGATCATATTTAAGGGATATTTCTTCTATCTTGGTCTCATGAGACTCTCCCAAGGCTACCACTTCTTGAGGGATGGTTTTAAAATGTTCTCCCTTATTGATAACACATTCCACTTCAAAATTAGAGGTAAAAGCTTGTGAATTGACCTTTTTTCACAAAAGGGATTCCCTATGGTTATTTATTCCTCATAATTTCTCATGAGGTCTTCTTTATCAACCATAGATTGAGCATGTTCCTCTTCATTTTCCTCTCTCAAGATAGGTTCTTCACATTAATTAAAACATTCCTCATCATCAACCAAGCAAAGAGATTCAACACAAGAACTTACCTTCTTTTCATCACTTAAGACCTCTTGATAGATTTCAAAATGAACTTCAACTATCATAATATGATCTTCTTTTTCAAGGGCTACAATATCTTTAACCTCTTTCATGGTGATACCAAGACTAGGCATCTTGAAATAATGTGATTTATCCCAATGAGGCTGCCAAGGATGTAGGTTTTATTCAAGCAAGAGTTCTCTTTTTTTATCAACCATCTAATCCTCTTTTGGCTCCCACACCATAGGTCCATTAAGGCAAAGGGTGATGGGGTAAGGAAAAGATGAACTATTTGGTGGAGGTGGAATATTGAGCTCAAGGTCAAATTGAGAATGCAAAGTAAGAGACTCTTTGAGAAGTTATTGAGGAAGGGGAGATGGGGTGTGTTTAGTCATAGGATATTATTTTAGGTCTAAACCTTCCATATCACCTTGACTTATCAATATCATCTTTGATTTTAATTCCTATATTTACTTGTGTAGGTTCTCTTGAAAAATCATCTCTTGAAGTTGATAAGAATCATCATGGGGATAAGGATTACATGAAGGCTACCATAGAATAAAAGAGGCTTCTTGAGGAAGAGTGAGAGGGAATTGCAAAGGATCAACTCCATTTTCCACTTCACACTCTTAGACAATGATTTTATATTCTTTATTACCCCATGACTCTATTATCTTGATCTAATTTAGGATGTTAGGATTCAATGTCTTCTTAATTTTACACTCTTGGTCAAGAATTTTCTCTACTTTCCTTCCCCATGATTCCACTATTTTGTTCTAAATTAGGGCATTGGGATTATGAGTCTCCTTTTTAGGTGTTGAGGATGAAATGTGAGATTGAAATGAAGGATTGAAATCCACTTCTCTTTCTGACAACATGGACTATTGAAAATGCATATTAGCCAACCCAATTTGCCTATCAAGATTATCTTCAAACACAAGGTTTCTTCTTTCAACTCTCTCCTCCAACTAATTTAGACAAGGATAAATTTGATGGGCTTTATGTGGCTCATGATTATGGTTCATATATGGCTGGTATGAGACATGGACAAATGAATATGAAGGCTAATAGGTATAGTGAGTTTGTCTTTCATGAACTTCTAACCTATCCTATAAGGAAGAGACTAAACCACTCACATCAAGAATCTCACTTGTGAGCCTTTACCAACTGGCTCTCTCAATAGCTACCCATTCTCTCTTAACCAACTCCATTTCATCTCTTACCTTTCAAATGACATGATTAGAAACTTCTATACCATATCCTCTTTGTGTGTCAAGGTTCAACATGTATATTTCATAGCACAAAAGTGTTTGCTTGAAGGTGGAAATGGGCTGATTAGAGAAAGGACTAGATTGATTAGGAGGGGTAAAACATTCAGAAGGCTAGTTATAGGACTAATACGACTCATTATAAGGCTGAATACGGTCATATTGGGACTGAAAATGATCATGACAAGATTGACCAAGAACTTGTTCATATTGATAGGGAATGGGGCAAGATGGATATGTTGTACTAATTTGTAAAGAACAAAACTCAAATCTGATGTCAGCCATGAGTCTTCAATAAAATCAAGGACACAAAAAAATGTGTTACCATAAATATTAAAAGGACAACTTGGGTTGCTTGACCAGTTGATATGCCTTCAGATTTACCATTGATGCTTGAAAATATGCCTTCAAAGGCTGATGTGGTGAAGGACAACACCAAAAATATTCCAACTCTTAGAACAAGAGTCTCACTAGGTGTGCCAAACACTATTTTCACTTGGATTTTCACCCTTTGAGGAGATGTAAATCTCTCCTCATCTAAGTGGCACAATGGAATCACCTCTAGACTTGTAGGTTGCCTAAGGAATGAGGTGAGTCTCTAGATAGGGCTAGCTCACTTGATGTATCACTTAGGATTGAACCTATTACTAATTTTAGGGGGTGAAAAAAGAGAGAGAGAGATAACTGGAAGAAAATCTAAACTAAGGGGGTGATACACTAAATAAATTTTATGTTTTATAACCAATTGTATTCTACACTTAATACCAAGAAACAAACTAAAAATACACTGCTTCAATATTCATCTTCTCACATAGATAATAAATTATAAGGTCATGGATGAATGTGAAAAGATAGGAGGACTAGATAAGAGGCCTTGAATGGTACTAGTGAAAATACTAACTCAACATTTCACATCCCCTTGAACACTTCACATGGCCTGCAAGAAGAAGTTTTCTAACTACAAAACAAGGTTAAAGAATGAGACTACATGCTAGGAATCCATAGTCTTCACTAAACAAGATTCATCATTCAAGTGGAACATACATATGAACAAACATTAAGAGGTAAAAATTAGTAATTTTATTGATCAAAAGGTATTCAAATGATTCAGGCTTCACCATACTTAGGTGGAGCATAAAATACAATGCTAAAATGGCCAATTCTTATAGAGTTTGAGAAAGAGAGAGAAGAAGAGAAGTCCAAGGGTCACAAGGACACTTATCAAGATAAGAAAATAAATTATATATGAATGATAATAGTATATGTGTTAAAACAAGCAATAATAGGAATAACAAGTGTCAATCCAAGTCATAAATTTGAAGAAAAGTGGAAAGAAACTACTTATTTTGCATAGAAAAAATGCCTTCATGATTACCTTTGTTTGGACATCCCATAAATAATGAATACCAGTTATAATTATTTTAATTCAAGTTAGGGACATAATACAAGCCTCTCCATGAATTGGTTGCATGCTTGGTCATTTAAAATTAATTTAAAGTAAGCCATCATCGTCTATTGTCCTAAAAATTGCCCTTCCATGCACCCTGCACACTTGGATTCCAATTTAGATTCAATTAATCATGAAAATATGTGGAAGGGAGTGAATGAAAAGTTTTAATTCCCTCCATGGCCTTATAACCGTTATATAAGATTTAAAATATCCCACCTAAATTTTTCCATCTTCTTCACTAGCTTGTCCAATATGCTAAATTCGACTGTCTAAGTTGAAACACCTATTTTGGGAACTTAGACACTATTTCATGGAATTAAATTAATATTAGGAGTTACATTAAGTATAAATCTTTCACTCAAAGTTTGTTTCATCTCTTGACTCCTATAACTTGAAAAACACAAAAAATTGTCAAAAAAAACCTTTTTTGCACCCCATCTATACAATTCTATACAACTCAAAGCATGTGGAGTAACATAAGAGAGTCCTATCCAACATTAAAAATTTTTTGTGTCAAAAATATTCAATTTTATTAGATATAAAACTCCATTTTCAAAAACTAATCCTTAGTAAGGGTTTAGTATGGGTTTAGAGTAGTTTTGGGTCTTAAGCATTATTCATAAAAGTTAACATCCAAATAGTATAAAAATTCCACAAAATTTATCCTTAGAGACCATATTAACATCTCCAAATGGCTTAGACTCTGATGCAAAACCTCAGTGGAGTTATGAGTGTTTGAAATCACTTATTTGAGCTCTTTCCCTTGTTTCCATAGGCCTAGTGTTGGTTTGAAGTTTAAAAATGAGTTTTCTTGTTTCTCTCTACACTCCAAAATCCTTAACACCAATTTAAAAAATATGATTTAATATTTTTCAAATTATATCCATGTCTAAAAATGAGAAAGACCCTCTATTTGAGCATAGGCCTAACCCTTGCCTAGTAAGCCTATTTCAAGTGTAAGCTTAAAATGATAATTTTTGATGTCTTCCATAAATTTTAATGGATTTATAACCTCTTATTTGATCCCATAAAAATTCTCCAAGTCACTTATATGCTTAACTTATGATATAAATGGAAATGACTACTCATTTAGCGTCTAGGCTTCATCATGCCTATTAGGATTAACTACACCTTGAGGCTCAAAAATGATTTATTAATGATTAATTTTACATAAGTATCTCCCACACATATAACCTAAACATATAATCATGATTAAATAGGTTTGAATGTCTTTATTATGTAAACATGGAAAATGATCACTCATTTAGCCTTAGACTTGACCCCTTGCCTAACAAGCTTGACTATACCTTTAAAGCTTTTGACCACCTTGTCAATATACACACTCCTATGATTGGTTTTCATGAGTGTAATAGCCATCACTAATCCTCACAAACCCTTGTTTGATTTCATTACATCTTCTTTGTTACTCTCTTCTTCTATATTCCTCCAATCCTATAGGGTTTGCATGAGGTGAAGTACCCTCCGTCTGAGATAAAATAGGGGGTACTTCCCCTATCCTCTCAAGAAAAAAAAGTTTTGGAAGAATCTCTTAACGAAATTAGGACCTCCTATTCCATAATGTAACCCTTAGATAGGTCATTTTACCTCTCAAAACATTAGAATCTTAAAATAGACTTCTATGTGAAGGTGTTTCACTAAATTTTGTCTTTTTTAAGTCTAAAGGAAAATAGAAAGAAGGATGGGGATAAGCGATTAGAATGAACATATATTTGTTTTTCACACTATAGCTAGATGTTTTGAGCACTCCTATTTTTCTTGGGAGGACTACCTAAAAGTAAGAAAACACTACCATAAGATTTTTGTTAGTAAATAAATGAATGGGTTGCCAAGATAAGCACTTATTATAGGAAGTGTGAAACTTCCCTAAAGATGATAGTCCACATTTGAGAGGAAAAAGAATAATAAATAACTGAAAGAGAGGTAAAGAGAGAGTGAAAAAAAGATAATGTTATCATTATTAACAACTTGTACACAATAAAGAGTGACAGGGTGTAGGTGAGATACTTTCTTTGTGTTTTAGAAGTTATCTGGGTAGGTTTTGAAGAGGTTAGGGAATTCACAGTCACCGACATCAATAGGAATGTGACCAATATTAGTTATAATTTTGAGGTTGGTAGTGAGGTGATCAATGTCGGTTAGACTACTAAAGTCAGTAGGAGTAATAACTATCTGGGATCTTGTAGAAGGCTTTCTCACAGAGGTATGGTCATTAGTACATAAAGCAATGTATAGTATATATAAATAAATAGCAGAATAAATATTTAAATGACCTACAGTATCAATGAATTACTTAGCTATGGTGGTCGCTAAATGATAAGTACCAAGTTGATGGTCCCTATTAGGGAGTTTGAACCTAAATGCCTAAATAGAGAGAACAAGTGAGTGTTATTGGTCCTCAAGAGCTCAACTGCTAATTGTGATTAACTAACATAGGGTGATTATAAGTTTGGATGTCAAAAATAGAATGTTGAGAGCTTGAATGAGAGTAATAATTGGTTTTATTAATTTTTGCTGGCCTAAACTACAGGTTGGATTTTGGCTTATATTACCAATGTCAGTGATCTTGCCAACATTGGTGGCCATAGAATAGGTAAACCTTTCTATTTTTGGCCTATTTTTTGTTGTTGTTCATGCCAAGTGTGACACGCATTATAAAATGGTAAAAATAAGAGGTTAAGGAGGTAGTAGATTATGAATTTAGTTTAGAAGTGGGAATAAGTCTTAGGTAGTTAGGATGAGGGGACTAGGTCTTGAGGTGACTCATCAAGGGAGAATTAGTCATAGGGTGAGGTGGCCAAGTAAGGTTTCAATAGGAGTTTTTAATTAACTTAATTAAGTATTTAAAATTAATTAAATGTGTGAGGGGTAAAATTATGGATTAGGGAGATTAATTATTATTATTAAAATGGGATTAAGCGGGGTTTTGACATAGGGAGTTATGCATGTGTGTGATGTAATTTTGGTGTCTACATTTGCCTTTTTTGTCTTATAATTTGTACTAACATGTTGTAAGACAAAAATAAGAGTTAGATGCTCTAAGTATTGGATGAGGTATCCCCCTCAAAACAATAATCAATGGAGGAGAAACTTGATTCAGGTATCAGTTTGATAAAAAGTTAATTGGGTGAATGGTGGAGAATTGAGTATCACTCTATATGTGTAGGCCACAATGAGCTATAATCGATAAATTCAAGAATAGGTAAAGTTAAGGAGGACCCAGATAGAAGTAACAAAGCATAACTTGTAAGTGATAGAAGATAGGTCAAATAAATCAAATTCATAGCTTTAATGGTCAATGTGTCCCAGGTATCTGAGGTAGGAAGTGCCTCTAGGAAACACAAAAGGGTTAAAGGTGATAGGATGGGCTTGGTTACCATCCACAAAACCTAAAATACATGCATGTGCATAATAGCAAATTATAGCAGCATAACATAAGTATTTAGGACAAGTAATGCAAGGGTGGTGTAAAAGGGTCAATGAGCGAGAAAATATTCATGATCTCCAAGTAAAGTCATGAAGAGTAAATATTTAAGAGATACTCAATTTCATTTTGTTATGCTTAGGGGAGAGATATATGATCTCTAGTTACCCCAATGTATGGGTAAAGTTTTTTAAAAGTTAGGGGTAGTTAGTTGGTAAAAACATTATAAAAATGGTACTAATGTTAGTTATAGTTGTTGATATTAGTATTATAAAGTGTTGATGTCAATAAATATAGGGAAATATTACTGATGTTGGTATGCATAATCACCAATGTTGATAGGTTAGGTCAAGAATGTTGACATCGATGGTTAACCAAACCTAACAAAAGGGTCTTTCGTAGCTGACCAAACTCATATGCTACTTTGTGATTGGATTGAATAAATAGAGATTGAGAGTGATTTGAGATGGCAGATCAAGGAGGGGACCTAGTGGGAGGTACATGACCATAAGACCCAATAGTGCTAGCGAGGAGGATATGGAGAGATAAGGCAAGAGCCTACACTATTTTGATTTAGTATTTATAATTTTTAGGCTAAATGAGAGGTGGGGTTATAGAAAATATGTGTGGAGGGGTAGAAAATAGGTTAGGGTAGGTGTATGATAAGTTAGGGGGATTTATGGTTAGGTTTTTAGGGGAAATGGGTAAGGTTGGGTTTGGGTTGTTCAACCCTGGGGTTAAACCAGTTGCCAACATCAATGAGGTCCACCAACATCAACCAACATAGCACTAAGGTTGATAGTTTCCTATCAACATTGGCCATTACGTAGATTAATAAATTATTGACATCAAAATTAATGCAGATGTTAGTGACTATAGAAAAGTATTAAAATAGGAGAAAGGGTAAGTTTTAGATCTCCAATGGAAGTAGTCAACTATCATAATGGTTGAGCTCACCTCAAAATACCCCTTGTCATCTAAGTGATACATACATATCTTGGTTTAGGGCCTTAGGCCAATGTAATTCTTCCAAAACCTAGGAAAAAGATCTAAAAAGGTGAATTTTAGGGAAAAAGGTAAGTTGAGATAGTTGGAGAGGTTTAAGGCTTAAAATATAGGTCATAGTGTCAAGAGTCAAGAATATAGGTAGTGAGACCTGAAATTGGAATAGGCAGGTAGGCCTAGGGTAGAGAGAGAGGTAGTGAAGCCTAGGGTAGAGAGAGAGAGGCAATGAAGCCTAGGGTAGAGAGAGAGAGAGGCAATGAAGCCTAGGGTGTTTAGTAAGGTGTGTATATGACCAAGTTAAACCTATGAGAACCCATGTAGACTGAGTGTTACCTACATATCCCAGTTTAGGGCCTTAGACCATTGTAGTTCTCCTAATTAGAAGGGAAAAAAGTGGTGATAGAGTATATTAAAATGGATGTGACTTGAGTTGTTTATGTGTATGGATGTAGGTGAGGATAGAGCTTACACTTCAAGATCATCTACAGAATCTATTGACATGCATGAGGAGGGATGTCACTTAGACAAATGGAAGCATATGGTAGATGTGGGTTTAAGAGGAGTGTGATGATACTATCAAGTCATGTGAGATGTGTCTCTGATGATATATTTGTTTGAGAGGTGGGATCATACCATCAATACCTTCCATCTATCGATTGGGGAGGTGACAGTGATGTAGGAGGATGTGTATAGGATTTTTCAACTACCACTCTAGTGTGAGGAGACTTTTGCATGCTTAAGAGAGGATCATGATATAAATATGGTCACTTTATATGGAGATCATATCAGTGAGGTAACTTACCACTTTATGAGTTTTGCATACAATCCACTTTTATGGTTGATGAGGAGTAGCATCATTTCAGCATCCTGATGATGATTGGGATCATGATGTATGCATTACCAGATGTAGATAGAGGGAGATTTTTAATTGATTTGATAGGTGTACTTAAATAGATGATCAAAAAGTGGACCATTTTTGCTTGGGGTCTAGTATTTTTGGCATATATATCAGTGATAAAATTTATGTGTTAGTCATCTACTACACTATTGGGTGTATGAGCACATCATGGTGACATGACCACTAGGGTTACCTACCACTATCTTGGCCAACTTCAAGGATGGTTTTGGATAGTGGAGAGAGGGGTTGGCATAGACCCAGGTGGATAACATGGTGTGAGAAATTACCTACTATAGGTACATGATCAAGGGCTTGATCCATATAGATATCTTACGGAGACCATATCTAACACAACTAGTTTTTAGAGCATAGGGAAAACATCTTATTGGGTTGAAGAGCTCACTATGGGTGAGGGAGAGATGGGTTAGTGAGTTAGAGATGGTTCTCATGGCATGGGTTAGGAGGTAGTTTGGTCTACTATAGGATATTCTACCTACCTTTCCTTGATACAAGAGGGATGACATAGAGGCACCCTTACCATTGTCATAAGAGATTGATGGGCTAGATTTTGAGGAGCTATCAGTAGGGCAAGGTGTTGGGGACCTAAGGTGTATAATAGCCTATATAGCTTGGTGGGTAGGGTTACATCCAATGGTAGAGGTTAGGTGGATACCACCAGATTTATAGGGTTTAGTTAGAGAGAAGGATGTAGTGTTATAGGCTTGAGATACATCAGTATAGAATTGAGATGTAGCAGTGTAGGCTTGAGAGATAGCCTAGGCATAGGTGTTAGCCTTATAGAGGTACATGGTGATGTTATAGGGTTAGATTAGGGATCTATAGGGTTAGGTTGTAGCACTATAGGGCTAGGTGGTTGTTTTACAGGGTCAAATGATTGTAGTGACAATAGAGAGAGATAGTCCAATAGTAGTAGGTCAGGATACTCCTCCTCCACAACCACAAGGACTAGTATAGGTTAGGCCATCATGAGGTGCTATGGGTCCTCCATAGACTATATCTATGGTGAGATATTTGACTACCCTAGATGAGATTGATTATTATGAGAGGGAAATTAAAGAGTTTTCACAGATATATAAATATTCAAAGTTTAGAGAGTAGGAGAGGTTGATGTCACATGCAATGGATTTTATCTCATGTCAACACAAATAGATGGAGAGTGGTGATGATATAGTCTCCTCATGACCACATAGAGAGTTTCGAGGACCTTGAGTATCAGAGTTTTCTAGTTTTTGTTTATACATGGTATATGTATACTAACATATGAGATGAAGATGTGAGATGTACATTCTGAGAGAGATTTATGATGTTATAATGATTTAGATGATGAACATGTACTTTGATCACAAATTATATATATGAGATGTTTATTTATTGCCATGTGTTTATTATAGATGCATTTCTTTTAATTATGATGATGATATGGATGATGATTATTTTATGCTATGTTAATTTAGATGTTAATGTTGATCATGTTATTTGAGTTTAGACTATCCTTTCCCATTTATGTGATGGTATATGCATAGTTGATTGGTTAGTTTCATCTTAGCATTTTTCCATATTTGTGGTGGTGTATGATTAAAATGAAGAGATTGGTTATGTTAGTTTATTTTAGCATTTTTCCATATTTGTAATGGTGTATGCATAAAATAAATAGATTTGTTATGTTAGTGTTGGTATGACATTGTCTCTTCATCTCAAATAGAGATATCGACATGTGATGTGGATGGGAAAATAAAGAGGTAGAATGCTTGTGCATTGGCAAAGACTATAATTTATAACATAAATAGGCTCAAGAAAAAGAACCTCTTTCATGCCTTATATCTTTGAACCATTGTGTTTGTTAGAGAAGCATCATGTTTATTGTATATTAAGTGAGCTTCATAGTCCCTTGAAAGAGTATGAGGGTTAAAAGTGTAGAATGAGGAAAAATGTTTAGATAGAATAACCTACCAAGTAGAAATGATACGTCCCTTTTGTGGGTGTCTTAAGAGTTAATATAGACAAGTCCATGACTTAAATCTTTTTGTTTGGTGTAAGTTGATCAATGCAGGAAGCCTACAATGGGATTTTGTATAGGTTATAATTTTGCAAAGAGGTGAGGATCCCTATGCATTTTTTTCCTTTTGAGAACAAATCTTGGCTTAGACATCCTTTAAGGGAGTGTTTTAAGCATTTCTTTTTAATATTAAATAGCTATCCTTCAAGGGAGAAGTCTATTGATAGTAGCAAAGGGAAATTACATAGTTGTCCTTAAAGAGAGAAGTCTACGTTGAAAGGCATGACCTAAGATTCTATAACTTTTTCACATATCCCATTTGTTTTTTTTGTTTTTTTTAGTCATGAACAAGACTATAGAGTATTAGGAGTTTTCCATTGTGAGGATAAAACCATACCACTATGTAAGTTATCTAAGTGTATAGGAGTAAGGGTAAAGATGAAGGGAAATGAATGTAATACGGATGCTCAAGGGATGAGCTCAAGTTAAACATAAAGTAAAGTGACATTGGTTTAACAAAAGAATGGTCATAGATGTAAGGAATTTAAAGGCTCGGTTTATATCCTTCCTTCAAGAGAAGACAAATGATGAGTTCCTGAACCATACTTGTGAGTTATGATATAAGGTCTAATCCAATTAGGAACAAACTTACCCCATTTTATTTTCTCCATATTTGTCACATGTTGATTTTATATTAAGATGAAATCTCCTATATTGAAATCTCACTCTTTGAGGTTTTTGTTATAAGCATATTTGATATGCTCTTGATAGATTTGGAGATGGTTGAGGGCTATGAGATGACGTTCATCAAGCAATTCAAGCTAGGCTAAACATTATGGACAAAAGTCATCATTATTAAGTATGTCATGTAGATAAATGTGAAGAGAAGGAATATATACCTCAAGAGGTAAAATAACCTCCATCCCATATACCAATGAAAAAGGTGTGACACTCATAGGGGTTCAAATGCTAGTGTGGTAAGCCCATAAATTAAAAGGATTATGTGTGTGCCAATCCTTTCCCATATCATTGAATACCTTCATGAGAATTTTGGTCAAAGTTATATTAGAAGTTTTTACCTATCCATTAGCTTAGGGATAGTATGGTGATGAAAATCTTAATTTGATTCCAAATGCATCACAAAGATCTTGAACAGTCTTTTTTTTGAAAGACTTTCCATTATCTGTTATAATCTTTTAAGGTACACCAAAATGATAAATGATGTGATGGTTAATGAAGTCAATAATTTTGTCAGATTTGATGGAGATGAGAGGGATGGCCTTAACACACTTTGTGAAGTATTCAGTGACAATAATGATAGAATGGTGATGAAGTGATGAATGAGGGTTAATCTCTCTCAAGATTAAAAGCCCCATTAGGAGAAGGGCCAATTTTTTTTGGCAACTTGCAATGCATGACCAGGAATGTGAAGGAGGTTAGTATGTTGTTGACACTTGACATAATGCCAAATGTAATCAACACAGTATTGATGAAGTGTGGGCCAATAATAGCTAAGTCAAAGGATATGTTTAGTAACTATGTGACCAATGAAATTCCCACCACAAATCCCATCATGGACTTCCTTAATAGTAAAGGGAGTCTCAGTACTAAGTAGGCATCTAAGGAGAAGATCATCAAAATTTTGCTTGTAGAGAAGTCCCCTTAGTATAGTGTAATGAGTGCCATGTCTTACGAAGGCATGTTTCCCATTATTAGAAAGATCAAAAGGGTAATAGAAAAGGAAAGATAATCTATGAGTTGTTTGTACCATAAGTCTTATAGGTTAGTTGTTACATTTTTGACAAAGAGGATGTTATTTGAGACATAGGAGTGTAATGTTAAGTGATTCATGGTGACAGATTCTTAAAGAGGAGGATGAAGAGGGTATGTGTGAAGCTAGTGAACCCATCATGTTAGCAAATTTGTTTGTAGATCGAGGAATAGATTACAAGAGATAAGACTCAAATGATCCCAAGAGTGTATCTACATGATGTTTATACCACTACAAAATTTAATTTTTTCATAGGTAGGAACCATTAACTTGGTTAACCACTAGCTAAGAATCGCCAAATATGGTTATGGATTTGATACCCAAGAAGAGATTTGTTTAAAGTCCTATAATCAAATCCTCATATTCGACCATATTGTTAGTGCATTCAAAATCTAGTTTAAATGACAAAGGAATAGGTTCTTCATCTAGAGGAATAATAATGACCCCCACACCCCCACCATGTTGGCCTTTATATTCATAAAACAACATCATCATTTTATAGGATATGCCATTGGTGGAGAGTGTTGCAATAGATTCATTAGGGAATTCAAGGTTTGAAGGTTGATTGTCAGCTAAAAGAGTAGCTATTAATTGTTTAGTGATTATTTTCCCTTTACTAATTTTTTTAAAAAAAGAACTCTAAGTTTAATTAATCAAGAATCATGAGCCACTAGGCTACATGTTATTTTTGATATGGTTTGGAATGCATGTATTTGAGAGGATCAGTATGAGTGACCACATAGGTTTTATGATTTAAGAGATAATGGTGAAGCTTAGAGGTAGAAAATACAAATGCAAGGAAAAGCTTTTTAGTGTGGTTATATCATGTCTCATAATCAATAAGTGTGTGGATTATGTAATAAACTACCTGATCTCGATGTTGGTCATCTTGATGTGTAATATTAGCATGTAGAGAATCATCTATTATGGAGATGTATAGGTTAAAAGGATGATTTTCCTTAGGTTGAATAAGAACTGGTGGGGAAAGGAGGTATTATTTAAGTGTGTCAAAAGCTTCCTAGCAGTTTGTATTCCATTGGAAGGAGACATCCTTTTTGAGGAGATGGTGAAAGGGTTGGCAACAATTTGACAACTAGGAAATGAAGTGGAAAATGGACTAAAGTTTGCCTTGTAGGCTATAGAGTTTTTTGATATTAGTAGGTGGAGGCATCTCTATGATTTATCTAACCTTAACATGATCAACCTTGATACCATGAAGAGAAATGATAAAACCTAAGATTTTATCAAAAATAACACCAAAGACACATTTCTTTGGGTTTAGTCAAATGTTATATTGGATGAGATGAGTGAATATGGCTTTGAAAATTGTCAAGTGTTCTTGACAAAGATAGATTTATTGAGTAAGTCATCCCTGTTATCTTCCATCATTTTATCTAGGAGATCACAGAAAATGTAGGTCATGACACATTGGTAAGTTGCATTAGCATTTTTCAAGCCAAAAGACATGACCTGATAACAGAAAGTCCCCCATGGGGTAATAAAGATTATCTTGTGTTGATCTTCAAGAGTGACTAAGATTTGATTATATCTAGAAAATCTATCCATAAGTGATAGCATCTCATGGCTGACAGTTAGATCAATAAGTTGGTCAATACTAGGAAATGGAAAATCATCTTTTGGATAGGTGAGATTTAAATCCCAATAGTTGGTACAAATATGAAATCCCTTGATCACTTTTGTGATAGGAACAATATTGGAAATCCATTGTGGTTAGTTGATGGGTTGAATAAAGTTAACAGAAAGGAGGTGTTGGAGCTCTTCTTTGATAAGGAGAGAAATAAGAGGATGTATTTTATGAAGATTTTGTTTAATAGGTTTAGCATCTTAATTGGTGACAATGTTATCAGTGATGATAGAGGGGTCAATACTGAGCATGTCATTGTAAGACCAAGCAAAGGCTTTGTTATGGTCATTAAGAAATGTGTAAATATTAGCTTTCTCAGAGGAATCTAAATATTGGCCAATCTTGAGGATGTAAGGGTTATCATGGGAGGGCAAGTTGATGTCAATGGTTGATTCATTTAACATAGCTTGCATTTTATATGGGAGTGATTGTTGGATATAGGAATCATCTGCACCTATATAGGTGAGAATTTCATCATCATCTTGACATTAGATGGTGTTAATAGTGGGAAAATCTTCATCAATTATTTTAGCATGAATGAGAGGAAGTGACCTTATTTCCTTACCCTGATGATAGGTGAGAGGCCCCAAATGGATGACATTTATTGAAAAAAAATTAGGAGGTATAGATACCTCTGATTTGATAGGTGATTATGGAGAAGAAGGTGGAGAATGAGAGACTAGTTCTTCAATAATTGGCTAATGGGAGGTTTTAGCGAGTTTATTTCATTCATCATATCCCACCCCATGTTTATTTTTGGAATTTTCAATAGTGTTTATAGTAGGATAGTTAATAGGCATATGGACATGTTATTTATAATGACCCAAACTAAATCCTTTCTAGGCACACCTATAAAGATAGGTATGAGCACATATAGGGTTACTCAAGAAAGATAAGTCAAAAGTAAATGGTTGTGGCAAAAAAGATGGATTGCTAACAGTGACAGCTTGATCAATTCCCCCATATGTGAAATTAGTTCAAAGGTTAGGGGTCCCATAAGGGATGACCATCCTAATACAGGGATAATAATTTGGGTGCATGTAAAGCCTTCAATATTATTGTGGAGTATAGAACATGTGAAACATCAAAAAACAATATTCATTGAGTGATAAATATTCAAAGGTCTCCTCCATGGGATCTTTGTTAGGAATTTGTGTTGCCAATATTTATGTAATCATAGGAGTGGAGCTTGTCGAAGCTTTAGAAGCATCATGAGAGGAAGATGATGTTTTCAATGGGATGAGAACATAATTAGGACTATAATTCATATTACATGTTTTAAATGGAGGTGGGTCAGTAGGTACAACATGTACTTGTCCATCATGTTCAAACTTGACACAATGATGTACATTTCAGGGTACACATGCCATAGAATGTATTCAAGGTCATCCAAGTAGTATGTTATATTATAACTCTCCTTCTAAAACATAGAAGAGCTTAGGAATTATGTAGGGACCTACATGAATATGTAAGATAATAGTGCCCATCATAGTAGCTATAGTATCATTAAAAGAATGGAGTATTGCATCAGTTTGAGACATACAATTATCAAGAAAGGCTAGTTGTTTATAGGCATGGGTGGAAATAATATTAATACTATCTCCCCCATCAATCATAACTCTCTTGATATAATTTTGATCAATATATGTAGTAATAAAAAGGGTAAAATCTTGATCTTCAAGGTGTTGAAGTGGAATTTTTGAATCACTAAAAGAAATTAGGGAGATAGAATGAAGGGAGCTAACCAAATTTGTAAGAGGTTGGGGATCATTTGATTATACCTAAATTGCTTACAAAGCAATAATCAAATCTTGAAAGTGTTGGGATGTGTTTTGGATTAACTCATATAAAGACATTTTCATGAGAGTTTAGTGAATCTATTTCACCATTAAGCTTTGGATAACATATGAAGATGTTGTTTTAGGAACACCCAATATGGAAATATTAGGATTAGTAGGGGGAGTGTATTTGGTGAAGGGATGGGTCCAAGGTGTAATGACCTTTTCCTTAGCTTTATCTTTTTGGTTTTGTGACCGTGTGGCCACTTTAACTATGTTAATTTGAAAAATTAGTGAAAGAGGTGGTAAAGGGGTTACAAAAACATCTTTGGGTTTGAATTTAGATGGAATAGTAAGAGGCACTATAGATGACAAAGGTGGAATAACAATAAGGTTAATAGGAGTATTATCAAAGAGAGTGTTAACATCGAAGTGTTGCTAAAAAACCATTGTGAGGGCTCTACAATTCTCAGTGTCATGTCCAGGTGGATGATGATATAAACACACTTATGTATCATCAAACTAATATGGATTCATTCCAAGAGGACTATAAGGCTTAATGGGAGGAAGAGTTGTTACTAAAGATTGCAATAACTATCGTAAGAAATTTTTTTTGAGATCTTACAAGTGGGCTTGTGCTTGTTATACTAATAGGAGTGGACACCTTCTTTTATTTTAGTGTTGTAAAGATAATTTTACATGGCATCTTGTTTAGAGATGGTGGATTTACATGTTTTACTATCAATTTCCTAGTATCAGATGTGAGAGGCCTACTAGATGGCAAAGGTAGAAGTGGAGGTAGCTTAACCTTTTGTTTGGCTTGGTTAGATGATATTCTAAATAAAGTAGAAGGGTGTAGCCCTAAAATGGATGGTAAAGTTGAGGGTTGAATAAGGGATCAATGAGATATAGAAGGTGTAGGCACCAAAATCGTGTCTACTCCCTTGGTCATCCTCTCCCCATTCTCTCCCCCTTGATCCCCTTCATCCACTTCGACACACCTAACCTATGTCTTATTAATTTAAAATAATCACTTATTTTACATTAATAATTCTTCTCTCTCTCACCCTATGACCCATTTATGACCCCCATTTTATTCTCCCATGCCTATTTAGCCCTTCCCAACTGTTTTCCCATGAACCTTGACCCTGGCAATGTGTAAGAATGGGCAGAAGGCTAAAATTAGCCTCTGTCCCCATTCTACAGCCACCGATGTCGGTCACTATTCGATCGACATCGATGGTTCTACCAGCGTCGATTACCCTTAAAATGTAGGATCCATTATCTGTTATTTGTTATCTATTTTCTAATCAGTTTTTCAATCTGTTATCTGACCTTCTTTCAAGACATTCTCAGATCTGCCTTTCAAAACTTCAACAATTAGCCAATCTTCACTCAGCCAATCCACTAAAAAAAATCTCTCTCTCTCTCAAGCACAGGTACCCTACTTCAGTCACCTTGCTAGAAGTCTTCTACATCAAACATCTACAACCAGTCTACAACACACCATCAACAATCAATCTGCAACCATGTCTCCTACTCTCTCTTCAGCAGGCAACAGGTAAGCAATTCTTCTGTGCTTTCATTTTGTTTTCTAGTTATTGCTTTTAAGTGATATCACCACCCAAATTTAGACTATTAGACCATAGACCATAATTGAATTCCTCTCAGAAAGGCTGAGAGGCCTTCCCATATCCTTATCACCTCTATCCTCCCTTTTCAGAACATACAGTCTGCCCAGACCCCTGCATAAACCATTTAACAGACTTACTCTTTTAAACCATTCTGCAGCCCTGAACCCAGTCCAAAAATTGCTTAGACCTCATCCCTAGACTACTACCCTGACTGACGCTAGTCATTTCCCCCACCGACATTGATAGACTAACCGACGTTGATAGACTTGACCAACCGACGTCGGCAGAATAATCGACGCCGGTGACTATGACCAGGTCGATAGAAACATTCAGGTAAGCATTTGCTTCCATTTCCTTTTTAGTCTTTAATCATTTCATTATTTCATCATTCTACCTTTTATCAGACATTATTTTTATCAATCAGTGGGTTGACATCCCTTACGGAAGTCTTTGTACTTCTGGGATCAAGCTTTTGCTTAGCAGCCCACCCTTTCTTGTCATCTAACATTTTTCATGTTTTAGTCTCTTTCTCTTTCAGGTGTCATCCTCCACAACCAAAGAGGAGTTCCTTCTATCTTCTAAATCTGGTGCATAGACTTATCCAGGTACATACAAGCCTTAGACCATTTCTTTTAGTTTCTTATTCTCTCTTTGAATGTAGAAAGCTAAAATCTTGCATAAAAACATTCTAGCACGCTCGGTGGGACCCTAGGGTCTTCCTTGGGTTCTTTTCTTTTTGTTCATATAGGTGCATTAGGTTTCTCTCTTTTCACCTCTTTCTTCTCTTCTAAACGACACTATTAGCAGGATTAAAAAGAACTCTTCTTTCTTTTCTTGCATCTTGGACTAGTCAAAAGTCATATTCTTCGACCCTTTCTCAACTTGTTTTCATCTGAACTCACATTTCGACTTGGGCTTAAAACACATTGCATTTCATTTCTGCTTGCTTGCATTTCTTAGTCCACATCTAGTAATTAACAAACCGCATCATGAATTAATCGTAGTCCACTTTATGTTACACAACCAAATCACTTGCACAAATCAAACATCAAAACTCACCTGAGACAAGGCCCGACTGGGATTTCATCCCCCAGTGGATACCTTACCCATCCCAGCAATCCCACTTGGATTTCATCACAAAGGGGAAAGCCCACTCTATTCTCTAGTAGAGGATAATCTCTAGGGGAAGTATATACTAGCTAAGCAGGTCTAACTCATCATTGGGTTTGTGAAGTGAGGGGAGCTTGCTCCTTAGCATTAGGCCAAGTATAGAACCTAACACAGACTTTTGAGCACCTAAACAAACCTGAAACCATCCATAGACTACTTCTTCTAGGACCCATCTCAAAAACCAATCTTCCTACACACATTCTAAGGCATAAGCCACCACAATACTAATAATTTATTCCTAGGGATTTAACGTTTAGGGTCTGCTTGTGTTCTTCATTTTTTTTGTTCTTATCTGCTTGTTTGAGCTTGTGAGGATGTTCTTTCTTGCCTTGAATGGTTCTAACTCACAATCAAACTAAGGCTTTTGTCGACCATGTGATTCATCAACCACTTCCATCTTCCCCATCCATAGCCAGTCCCATAATGGAGTTCCACTTAGAAACTGAAAGAACTCCTACTCGACCGACCCTGACCCAGACTCCCATTGTCCCTAAAGGGGACCAAGACTTTGAAAGATTCTTGGACCTCAATGGTAGAGCCCTTCAACATTATCTCATGTGAAGCCGAATGTGAGACTCCTTGGGCAACCCAATTTATGGGATGCTGACCTCTTTAATCGAGACTGCGGCCATATCGACAGCGTCCATAGTTCAAACTGTAGACACCCAAGTTATCACCTCGACCAACGACCATCCCTTGACCAACCTTCCAAGTGTGGCCTCTCCCTCCATCTCTGGGCCCACTTCCACTGAGGTTTTGGCCCCCTATCAACCACAGACTACTCAACCAAATTCTACACCCTTCCAAAACCTAGTGGTCTCTATCCCCCTTACTCTTGCACCTATCAACACAAGACTAACTGTCTAACCTTCAACAAGTGGGGCCACCCCTCAACCATCTTTGATGGCCCCTATCCAATTTGTGCCTACCAACCCCATAACACAAGTGCCCTTAGCTTCAACTTCTGCCCTAATGACTAGCTACCCATATGTTGTGCCTACACAAGCACAACCGACCATGTCATATGACCCTCTCAATACCTTCCAAGCACCTTATAATCTAGGGCGTGCTCCACCCACCAATCCGTTAGCAGGCATCATCAAAATTCTAATGGACAAGATGTCCAGTCTTGAGACCTCTATTTCTGGTTCACGTAATGCCCTCTCATATGAGCAAATTTGCAACGAACCCATCCATCCCTCCGTCCTGATTAGGCAGTATCCCAGTCAGTGGGAACTTCCTAAATTTTCTCATTTCTAGAGCAAGGAAGACCCACAACAACACCTATGGGCATTCAGACACGCCTGTTATCTCATTACACATGACGATGCATTACTTTTATGCATGTTTCCTATGTCACTCTCTAGTGCTACCCTTGATTGGTACAACTCTCTCGCCAGCCATTCTCTCTTCACATTCACCCAGTTGGCACAACTCTTCCTTGATCATTTCTCCATCAACATCACCAAAAAGGTCTCAATCACAGACCTCTATTCTATCTGGCCGTTTGAGGATGAATCCATAGCCGATTTTGTTGCTCGTTGGAGAGGCCTCATTAATCAGCTCTCATTTTCCTTACCCCAACTTGAACTTATCAAACTTTTCTCTCAAGCCTGTGCCAAGCATATTTCTTCTACCTTGCAGGTTCAGACCTTCCACACCTTTGATGAAGCCTTCACGATGGCCCGTAAGCTTGAATTACGTGCCATCAAGGAGAACAAAGTAAAGTTGCAGAGTAAGAATCCCAATTCCAAGACCAATGACTCCTCTTCTTCTAAGCCTTCTTCATCTAACCCCAAGTCTAAGGCATCATCAAATGTTGTAGTCATTAGACCTTCATCCTCTTCGCCTTCAACCAATCAACCCGATCCATTCACATCCTAAAGCATCACTCACCAATTCCAGTAGAGATACGTGCAGCGACAGTATACTCCACTCGGAGAGTCATATGCATCTGTGCTAGAAAAACTTGTCAAACAAGGGGTTCTCAATCTCCCCCAAATCTGACCACCTCCACAATTTGGTCCCTCACGTGCCATCCCTACGTGGTATAGGGAAAACAACTTCTAAAACTACCACCGTGTTAAAGGCCATGACACGAGCAACTGTAAGACCCTTAAAAACATCATCCAAGACATGCTAGAAAAGGGTGACCTCATCCTTGACAATCCCAATGCACCACCCAATCAGGGCATCGACATCTTCAAGCAACCATTTCTCAATCATCCTCTGACCCAAAACAATGTCCAGACCATGATTGACAACACTCACGAACATAATATATGAACAGTCAATACGGTCTCGCCCTTCATCCCTGACCAACCTCTTTCACAAACTCAAGAGGTTAGTCCACCCATTAGTCCATCACATGTGGATGAACCTCCTTCTCCGATTAGTTCTCCGTCAACCTCTCTTATATTGGAGGATGCCTCGACCATACCAGCTCCACCGGTCTCACCATCCTCTTTCTTGCTACCTATGGAGGACCCAACCCTTCTCACTCCTCAACCACAAGTGGAGGGTGCAATCATCCCTGCCCTTTACCCTCTTGAGGAGCCTCATTCTTCAATTTCTTCTCCACCCAGAGAAGAACCTATCTCTCCTCCATCTCCAACTGAAGATGAACCTATCACGACTTCATCATGCCTTGGGTCTGAGACCGCTACACCAGTCTCATCTTTGGCCCCACAACTGTCAACATCTTCTCAAGGACTCAAGCCTCATCCAACATCTTCTCAACCATTTTCTTGATTAGTGGAGAAAATTAGATTTCTCCCTTCAAGGAAAGTGGAGCATCAGGTATTATGGGAGCGTCTCGAAGCTCTTCAACATGCCCATGCCCTCTCATCTCATGCTGCCAATCCTCCTATGGTAGAATCTCCTAAAACTCTCAATAAAAACTACACTTCCACTTTTAGACCATCTAAACCTCAATGAACCACATCAAGACTGAAACCCTCATCTATCCCATCAAAACCTATCAAGTCACTCAGTGTTTACCCTGTCTCTAACCTCACTCATCTGCAAGTGAAGGTGGACTTAGACCAGACCCTGACCAATAGTAGTCTTCAAACCAAATCAAAGAAGACTGCCAAACCATAAAGGTGAACTTCTCCTCCCTTGTCACCATTGCCCTCTATTTTGGGCCCTCATCCTTTGACCTTGATCAAAATCCTCCCCACTCCAACCTCTAATCAAAACCAATTGTCTCCTCTACTTCCTTTGCCTACCACTAGCCTATCTTCTCCAAAAATTTTGGCACCTCTCACGAAGAAAGTGTCATCTTCCCTTGCCGCCACACCATCAACCCAGAAGGTGGTATGAAAGCCTCCTCCAACGCCGCCTAAGCAAAAATCACCAGCATCGCACACATCAACTAGCATGGACCCTTTAGTGGGTTCATAATCTTTAATATTGCACTGACTTTTATAGACTTCTAGCATAACCCTTCCGCCCATCAGGCCCTTCCAACCTCTCGGGTCTAAGCCCTCTTGGTTTGATGATACGAAGATTTTCCTATATTATCGTATGCCAGGACATGATACCAAGACTTGATGTGCCCTCAAGGCCATCATTCACTGCTACATGGATAAAGACACTCTTCTTCTTGAGGACACTACCGAATGACCTCCCACACCTTCTCATATCCTTCCAACCTCTTCAACCACATCAATATCTCATCAGCAGGCCATGACCCCTTCATCTCCTTTACCCCCTATCTTCGAAATCAATGTCATTCACATAACCACTAGGTCACAAAAGGATAAGGCGAAATAAAAAGCTTCCATTCCTTGGACCTATTCTTTCATCAAGCCACCAAAGCCTAAAATTTCTATCCTTGGTGCATCTCAACCCTCTTCTTCTTCCTCTTTAGGGGCAATTCATGACTCCATGTTAAAATAACTTCACCAAATGCCCGTGAAGATGTCCCTTTATGACCTCATCCAAACCTTGCCCCAGCATCATCAGGCCCTCATCTAAGCCTTATAGGTTGTGGAGGTCTAACCCGAGGACCCCCAACCACTCGCTACCCTAGTCCACTCTTTATCCCCCATCGCCTCCATCACTTTCAGCGATTCTGAGATTCCTACATCTAACACAGAAGATTAAGATGCTGCTCTCTTCATCACTGCCTATGTTGATCAAACCCACATCAAGCACATTATGATTGATGGAGGTGCTAACATCAACATTATCTCCACCCATGCCTTTGATCAATTGGCCCTCCCCAAGAATTGCGTATCCAAAACTAATGTAATCTTGTGATCCTTCAATGACACCACTGCCATAACCATTGGCACAATCATCCTTCACATTCATGTTAGCCCATGCATATTCCCAAAGCTATTCTATATCATCGAAGGAGAGTTTCAATATAACATCTTGTTGGGCCAACCCTGGATCTGCGCCATGGCTTGTGTTCCCTCTACCCTGCACTGTTGTGTGAAATTTGAACATGATGGGCAAGTCCACACTATTCTTATTAACCCATCACCTTTCAAAACTTGTAACACAACCTATCAGCCAAACGACGTCCTCATCCCTATCAAGCCATCAACCCCAGTGCCGCCTCCATCCGCAAAATCTTTAACTAGTTTGCAACCAACGGTCACCCTCACCCCTCCTCTTCAAGTAGTAACCAAAGAACCCATGGAAGACATTTTCCAATGACTTTCACTTGGGGAATATAACTTATTGGCCTTAGATATGTTCCAAACTCCACAAGAGTATGGACACCTTCACCATAGCCCCAATTATGATCACTGAATCGGGATGGTCATGCCTTATGGTCCTCCTCACCTCCGAACCAACCTTATCTATGGAGGGCTCAATCAAGCTCCTCCTAATGGAAATCCTCTCTCTTCATTGCAACCATTCACATCAGACTTCTCATTTCTTGGTAACCCCGCCTTTACACACACTTACCTTTATAGGTGTGCATGGAAGGGTTTTGGTTTTGGAAGTTATGAGCAAGGCTCCCATCAACCCATCAAGCCTCTCAATGATGATGATGATGTCTAGAAACAATATGGCCTGGGATACCATGACCCCACTCAGGCCTCTACAGATCTCTGTCTTGAGCCCACCAATAACCAATCTCCTCCAAGTTCACCCATTTCTCCCCCTTCACCTATGGAGTCAGTGGTTTCCATCCCTCCTAGTTTTTTTTGTATAAACACCATCCACCTGGAACCCCTGACCTATCAGCTAAATGGGGTGTCCAGGTCTCTCCCTCTCATTTTTCCCAACATGATAGAGGATAAGTCTGTGACCATTCACACTATCTGCTATGTTGATGATGATGCCATCCTTTCCTACATGGGCACCGATGACTCTTTCATCTAGCGCTCCCTCCCTTCTGAGACCCAGGTTATGTTAAATGAATCAACCAATGACATTAACCTTCCCTCTTCTGATGTTCCTCACATCTTGAAGATTGACCAATCTTTAGACATTCAGGAGTAGCTAGACTACACCCAATTCCTCTCAGACCATAGCAAGGCCTTTGCTTGGACCTACAGTGACATGCCTGGCATCAACCCCACCATCGCTACCCATAACATAGTCACCAAACTAGAGGCTAAGCCTGTTAGGCAAAAGCTTTAAAAGATGCATCCTCGCATTGTGTTCCTTGTCAAAGAGGAGCTTCAGTGCCTCCTTTTTATCTCTTTCATCTAGCCCATCGATTACCCGTAGTGGGTCTCTAACATCATCCCTATCACTAAAGTGACTAGGGGGATCCAGATCTACATGGACTATTGTGACCTTAACCTAGCCTGTCCTAAAGATGACTTTCCTCTTCCCAACATTGACTAGCTTGTTGATCTCACAGTCGGCCATGAGATGATATCTCTCATGGATGGGTTTTCAGGATACAATCAGATCTTGATTACACCAGAAGATCAGCACAATACTACCTTTATCACCCATGGGGGACTTTCTGCTATCAGGTCATGCCTTTCAGCTTGATGAACGTAGGTGCCACATATCAGTGTGCCATGACCTACATTTTCTATGATCTCCTCCACAAAATCATGGAGGACTATGTGGATGACCTACTCAGTAAGTCCAAGCTTCACCATGACCATCTAACCATTCTCAAAATCATCTTATCTTGCCTTCTTCAATATAATGTTTGCCTTAACCCCAAGAAATGTGTCTTTAGGGTCATCTCCGATAAGCTCTTAGGCTTTATCATTTCTTTCCATGGCATCGAGATAGATCTCGCCAAGATCTGTGCTATCCTTGAGATGCCACCTCTGACCAATCTCAAGCAACTTTGCAGTCTACAAGGGAAGCTCCAGTCAATTCACCATTTCATCTCGTAGCTTTCTGACTGCTGCCAACCTTTTCATCATCTCCTTAAGAAGGACATCTCCTTTAAATGGGATAAGAACTGTCAAGAGGCTTTTGAAGACCTCAAATTCTATTTGGTCTCTCTATTAGTCCTCATTCCACCTAAAGATGACCAACCCTTCTACCTTTACATCTCTGCCACCAACCATTCGTTAGGTGCCATGATCGCGCACCGAGACGAGCATCACCGTGAGCAAGCAGTCTATTATATCAGCCAAACACTTATCGACTATGAAACTCACTATACTCATACTGAGAAACTCTGTTTGGTGTTAGTCTTTGCCACTACCAAGCTCTACCACTACCAAGCTCTGCCACTATCTTCTCAACCACAAAACCTTTGTCATCACTCACACTGACCCTCTTAAGTATATACACTCCAAGCCATATAAAAATCAACATATGGCTCGGTGGCTCATGCTGCTTACTAAGTTCAACCTTGAATTCATCTAGTATAAATCTATCAAGGGGCAAACCATCACTGACCAACTGGTAGATGCCCCTCTTCCTGACAATCAACCTTCGTAATGTGAGTTCCCTGATGAGTCTATCACTGCGCTTTCCACTGATGACACCGTCTACCAAATGACCATGTTCTTCGATGGCTCCAAATGTCAACTCGGTGGGGGTGCAAGAGTTATTCTCATCCCACTTGAAGGGGAGCCCATGCCTTTGTCTTTCAAGCTTGACTTTGATTATACCAATAATATGGCTAAATATGAAGCCTTAATTTTGAGACTTCAAACTGCCCTTTCCCTCAACATCAAGTCTATCAACATCTTTGGCAACTCACAGCTTATCATCAATCAAATCAACGGTTCATATCTTTGTAAAAATGAAATTTTGCAAAGAAAAAAAAACCATGTTGACACTCTTCTAGCCTCTTTTGACCATTACCTTGTGCAGACTGTTCCTCAATCCATGAATAAGTTTGCTAACACCATGGCTTCTCTTGCCTCGCATATAATCCATCTTCATCATCGTCATCTAGAATTTTTGTCATGGGGCATCATCTACCATTGCCTTCATACCTTTATTCTAACATCAACCATGTCAACACCATAGACTCTAGCCCATGAGATGACTGGTATAAGCAACTTGTGGAATACTTGACTCATTCTATCATCCCTTCTGATCTCTCTAGCAATGCACAGTGAGCTTTCATCAAGCGCACAACTCGCTATACCATACTAGGGGGTCTTTTCTATAAGCGATGCTTCAATAGCCTCCTTCTTCACTGTCTAACCTCCATTAAAGCCTCTCATGCCATTAAGCAAGTCCATAATGGGATTTGTGGTGGACACTTCAGTGAGAACTCAGTTGCCAAGCACATCATTCACCTGGGCTATTATTAGCCCACCCTTCATCAAGACTATAGTGACTATGTTCGGCATTACATCAAGTGTCAGTAGCACTCTAACTTGCTTCATCTTCCTAGCCATGCCTTACAAGTTGCTCAAGATTTTTGGCCTTTTTCTCAGTGGGGCTTAGATCTTATCAGTGAAATTAACCCTCACTCGTCTCTTCGTCATCAGTCCATCATCACCACCACTGAGTATTTCACTAAATGGTGGAAGCCATTCCTCTTGTCTCCACAAAAGCTAACAAGATTATTGACTTCATCAACACCCACATCATATGTCATTTTAGTGTCCCTCAAAAAATCATCACTGACAACGACAAGTCCTTCAAAAACAAAACTGTCCAAAAACTATGCGACTCATTTGGCATTAAACTTAGCTTCTATTCGCCTTACTACCCACAAGCAAATGGGCAGGCTGAGGCTTCCAAAAAAATCTTGACTAAAATTCTCATGAAGGTGGTCAACAACACTAGAAGGGATTGGCATATTCACATTCCCTTCGCTTTGTGGGGCTACCGCACTAGCATCCAAACCTCCACGGGTGCTACCCCTTTCTCTTTAGTGTACAGAACAGAGGCTATCCTACCTCTTAAAGTATAGATCTCATCTCTCCACATCTCTCTACATGACATTCTCTCTAACGATGACTTTCATCAAGATCGATTAGCTCAACTTGAGTTACTTGACGAGCGCTATCTTGCTGCCCTCAACCATCTCCATGTCTATCAAAATCTCATCAAGCGAGCCTATGACAAAAATTTGTGAGAATGAGATTTCAACATCAGAGACCTTATCCTCAAAGAGAATCAACACGTGACCAATATGGAGCAAAGTAAATGAGGCAAGTTTGCCCCTAGTTGGCTTGGACCTTTCATTATCATGCACAAGTATGGATCAGGGACTTATCGTCTGTCCTCTCTCGATGGATGGCCAGAACCTGAGCCTCTTAATGCGTTTCATCTGCAACCATTCTACTGTTAATAAAGTACTCATCCACTTGACATTTACCTTGAGCTCATCCCTTGAGCAATCCCTGTCCTCTTAGTCCTCATTCCTTTCAACCCTACTCCCCTTAACAAATCTTCTATAACCCTTTTTACAGTATGGATGCTTTGTCTTAATAAAAGGGAGCCCTTGAACTTCTATAGTCTTGTCCATGACTCACATTTCTATCAAAAATAATCAATATGTCAAAATATCTGAGGTCACCAACTCAAATCAAAAAATAGACTACTCCCTTAAAGGACAGCTATATTATCATTGTTGTAGCCAATAGACTGCTCCCTCGAAGGACAGCTATTCAAAAACCCTCATGTATATAAAGCAAAAATATAGACCACTCCCTCGAAGGATGGCTATGACTAAATCTTACTACAAACAACACTTTCTTAGAAGCTTCCCGCATTGATCAACTTCACAAATGACCATAAAGCAAAATGACCTCTCTATGCAAGCTTCCCGCATTGATCAGTCTGCACCCAAAAAAAAAATGGGTCATGGACTTGGCTTGTAGTTGTCTCCGAGTCTCCTATACAAAAAGAGAAAAGTTATCTCTACTCTAAAATGGGTTACCCTATTCTCCTCCTATCATACACCTGCTCAAGGGACTTCGAGCTCACTTTAATGTCAAAGTGATTCGATTACCTCTCTAACACAACCCATGGTCAATGACGTAATGCATGAACGGGACTTTTATTCTAACAACCCCTATCCATGCCATCATTTTGGTCCTTGTCAATGAAAGAGCAATATACTGTTTCTATGCAAAATTGCTTTCTATATTCAAAGAAGAAATAAGAAGCTAAAATAAATGGTCAAGGCTAGAAGTACCTGATAAAATTATGCGCATCAAAATCAGACGTTGGAAGATTCTCCTCTTTGGCTATGGAGGAATGACACCTGCGAAGAAGAAAAGACTGAAACACAGAAAAATGTTAGTCAAAGATATGGTGGGCTATCAGGCGAACGCTCGATCCTAGAAGTACGAAGACTCCCTAGAAGGATATCAACCCACTGATAAAAAAGTAGAATATTTGATGAAAGTAGATAATGAAAGAGAAAATGACAAAAATAAATGATAGAAAATAAAAATGCATACCTGATAAGCAACACTGTTCTACACAGTCGCTGGCATCGGTCTCTGTGGTGCCGATGTCAGTTAGGGAAGGTGCCGACGTCGGTTGAAGTACCGTCGTCGGTCGGGGAAGTGATCAGCGTCGATCGGGGCAAGTTCTGGACAGAGTCTGGGCGAGTTGCAGAAGGTCTGGGAGAGTCAGGACAGGGTCTTGACAAGTTCAGGATAGGGTCTGATGGAATTGGGACAAGGTCAGGATAGGGTCTAGGCAAAGTAAGGTCAGGTTTGGACAGAGTCTGGGGGTTTTGGTCGAGTCTGGATAGATTTATAGGATTCAGATAGTGGGCAGGGATGTAAAGGAGAGATTCAGAACTTGGGTCTGTGGTTTGAAGATTCGAGATGACAGAAATAATGAACAAAGAATAATCAGAAGGAAATGAAAATAAACAAAGAAAATACTTACCTATCAGAAGACATGATGAAAGCCATAGTCGAAGTTGTTGAAGCCTCTGTGTAGTGCCAGATTGAAGTGAATGCTGGAGTTGGTGGATGCTGGAGTCAATTGATCATGAGAGTGTTGATTGCAAGGGTCTGTGGATGTCAGAGTTCTAGAATTTTGATTGATTGGTTCTGTTCTTTTTGTGTGGGATTGATCAGCAGACGCTGATGAAGGCCAGGGGATGGTTCGAGAGACGGTTTGATAACCGTTCGGGAAATCGATTGAGAACTGAATGATAATTGATAACGAATAATGGTAAGGTGACCAACGTCGATAGGATTGCCGACGTCAGCTGATAAGTGACCGACGTCGGCGACATCGACCAAGTAACGATCATCGTCGGCAGATGCATAATGAGGACAGAGTCTAGCTTTTAGCTCTCTGCTCATTGTTACATGCTGCCAAGGTCAAGGCTGGTAAGAAAAAGTGATCAATAAGAGTTAAATAGGCGAAGAAGAATAAGACAGAGAATGACCAGGGGAGTCAACATGATTTTGGTGTCTACATTTGCCCCTTTTTGTCTTGTTGGTTGTTTTGGTCGAACTACAAGACAAAAATAGGAGTGATTTCCCCAGGTGTGAGATAAGGTTGATCTCGTCTTATTGGTTATTCGAATGAACTGCAAGACAAAATAGGAAAAAGATAGGTTGCCCCGATTATGGATGAGGTATTCCCCCTCAAAGCAGGAGTCGAGGGAAGGGAACCGAGAATCGGGTGCTAATTTGACAAAGAGTGGATGAAAAAGGGGTGAGGGTGAATGTTGCAAAAGTTGTGATTGTGTGCATATCACTACACGAGATGGTCAAGTCAAAAGTGTCACAGTTCAAGGGTCGAGGAGTGCTAAAATTGAAATAACTGGGCCCCAGCATTTAGTCGTCTACTGATCGGGTCACTCAATCTAAGCTGAAGCTCCAAATGGTCATCATGTTCCAGGTATCTTGGGCTCAGGAAGTGCTCCTAGAAACATGAAAAAGTCACAAGTAGTAGGGATCAACTGGCTCGTGATTCTATACTTGCAAAGGGTCAAAAAAAAGGGTCTACGGACAATTCTGCTAACCAGCCGTGAGGTAGCATACACGCAAAAACAACCAAGGCAACAATGTCTTGGAAGTGATCGAGGTCGGAGGAGATAGGCATGATCTCCAATGGTCATTGGTCAAGGGGATGGATGGACGAAAGGATGTGGCCGAGCTAACCCGAGAAGACCCCATGTCAACTGAGTGCTGCCTACATAGCCCTGGTGATAGGGCCTCAGGCCAATGTAGTTCAGACAAAGGGTCCGAGTGGTAGACAGGTGGTTAAAATGGTTGATAGATTAGTCGTGGTTATGATGAAATGATGAGGAAAAAAGATGTTGCAACCTTTTCCAAATGGTGTATTCTGCAACATTGGTTGAGGGGTTTTTCATCCCTAGCAATATTCCATATTCGTGATGGATGTATGCTAAAAATGAATTGAGGTTTATTTATGCTTCAGCAAGTATTGGTTTATGTTGAACATAAATTGTGGTGGGTCGATAGTTTCTATGTGTATTGGTGTCCATAGAAACTAGGGTGAATAGGCTAGGTCATGTTGATGGTCTGAAAAGAGAGTTGAGTTGAGTCGATTGACAAGTGATGAAGGTGAATGTGACCAAAGTGTAGAAGAAGTGAAAAGCATAATGCTCTTTCATTGACAAGGACCAAAAAGATAACATAGATAGGGGTTATGAGAACCAAGAGCCCCATTCATGCGTGACGTCGTTGACCGTAGTTATGTTAGAGTGGTAATCGAATCACTTAGACATTAAAGTGAACTCGAAGTCCCTTGAGCGGGTGATAGGAGGAGGAAGAAGTGTAACCTGTTTTAAGAGCAGAAATAACGATGCCCCTTTTTATAGGAGACCCTGAGACAACCATAAGTCAAGTTTATTTCTTTTTTTTTTTTCTTTTTTTTTTTTTGGCGCAGACTGATCAATGCGGGAAGCCTGCATAGAGATGTCATTTGCTTGGTAGTCAGTTTGTGAAGCTGATCAATGCGAGAAGCTTCTAAAATAATGCTATTTATTGCCAGATTAGTCATAGCCATCCTTCGAGGGAGTGGTCTAGATTTTTGTTTAATATAAAGGCTTTTGAATAGCTGTTTTTTGAGGGAGCAGTCTATTAATTACAGCAATGATAGTATAGTTGTCCTTCAAGGGAGCAGTCTGCTTTTTGATTTTGATATTGATATAGTGACCATGGATATTGTGACATCTTGATTTGTTTTGACAGAAATGTGAGTCGTGGACAAGATTATAGAAGGTCAAGGGCTCCCTTTTATGAGGACAAAGCATTCATACAGCATAAAAGGGTTATAGGAATTGTTAAGAGGAATAGGGTTGAAAGGTAGTAGGATTAAAAGGACGGGGATTGCTCAAGGGACGAGCTCAAGTTAAGTGTCAAGTGGAGGAATACTCGACTAACAATAGAACGGTCACAGATGCAACGCATTAAGAGGCTCAGGTTCTGGTCGTCCATCAAGAGAAGACAGACGGTAAGTCCCTGATCCATACTTATGCATGATAATAAAAGGTCTGAGCCAATTAGGAGCAAACTTGCCTCGTTTACTTTGCTCCATATTGGTCACGTGTTGATTCTCTTTGAGGATGAGGTCTCCGATGTTGAAATCTCATTCTCATAGATTTTTGTCATAGGCGTGCTTGATGCGACGTTGATAGACATGGAGATGATTAAGGGCAGCAAGACGGTGTTCGTCAAGTAACTCAAGTTGAGCTAAGCGATCTTGACGAAAGTCATCGTTGGAAAGAATATCATGTAGAGAAATGTGGAGAGACGGGATCTATACTTTGAGAGGTAAGACAGCCTCTGTTCCATACACGAGAGAAAAAGGGGTAGCACCCGTAGAGGTTCAGATGCTAGTGCGGTAGGCCCACAAAGTGGAGGGAATGTGAATGTGCCAATCCCTGCCTGTGTCACTGACCACTTTCATGAGAATTTTGGTGAGAATTTTGTTGGAAGCCTCAGCCTGCCCATTTGCTTGTGGGTAGTAAGGCGAAGAGAAACTAAGTTTGATGCCGAAGGAGTCGCATAGCTTTTGGACAGTTTTGTTTTTAAAGGACTTGCTGTTATCGGTGATGATTTTATGAGGGACACCGAAACGATAGATGATGTGGGTGTTGATGAAGTCGACGATCTTGTCGACTTTTGTGGAGATGAGAGGAATGGCTTCCACCCACTTGGTGAAATATTCAGTGGCTGTGATGATGGATTGATGACAAAGAGACGAATGAGGGTTAATCTCACCGATGAGATCTAAACCCCACTGAGAAAAAGGCTAGAAATCCTAAGCGATTTATAAGGCGTGACTAGGAAGATGAAGCAAGTTAGAGTGCTGCTGACACTTGATGCAATGCCGAACATAGTCACTACAGTCTTGATGAAGGGTAGGCCAATAATAGCCCAAATGAAGGATGCGCTTGGCAACCGAATTCCCACTGAAATGTCTGCCACAAATCCCGTCATGGACTTGCTGAATGGCTTGGGATGCTTCAGTGGAGGTGAGACAGCAAAGAAGGAGGCCGTCGAAGCCTCGCTTATAGAGAAGACCCCCTAGCATGGTATAGCGAGCGGTACACTTGATAAAAGCTCATTGTGCATTACTAGAGAGGTTGGGAGGAATGACAGAGAGAGATAAGAAGTCTACAAGTTGCTTATACCAAGCATCTTGTGGACTAGGGTCTATAGTGTTGACATGATGAGTGTGAGAAGAGATATATGAAGGCAATGGCACACGACGCATCGTGACAAAAAGTCTAGATGTAGATGAGGAAGATGGGATATGTGAAGCGAGAGAAGCCATGGTGTCAGCAAACTTATTCGTGGATCGAGGAACAGTCCGTAGGAGGAAATGGTCAAAAGATGCAAGGAGAATGTCAACATGGTTTTTATACCTTTGCAAAATTTCATTTTTGCAGAGGTATGAACCGTTGACCTGATTGATGACGAGCTGCGAGTCACCGAAGATGTTGATGGACTTGATGCTGACAGAGAGGGCGATCTAAAGTCCCAAAATTAAGGCCTCGTATTTGGCCATATTATTGGTACAATCAAAGTCGAGTTTAAAAGACAAAGGCATGGGCTCCCCTTCGAGTGGGATGAGAATAACCCCAGCACCCCCACCTAGTTGACATTTGGAACCGTCAAAGAACATAGTCATCTGATAGGTGGTGTCGTCGGAGGAAAGCGCAATGATAGACTCATCAGGGAATTCACACTATGAAGGTTGATTGTCAGGAAGAGGGGCATCTACTAGTTGATCAGTGATGGTTTGCCCCTTGATAGATTTCTGCTGGATGAATTCGAGATCGAACTCAGCAAGCAGCATGAGCCACCGAGCCATACGTTGATTCTGATATGGCTTGGAGTGCATATACTTGAGAGGGTCGGTGTGAGTGATGACAAAGGTTTTGTGACTAAGAAGATAGTGGTGAATCTTAGTAGCAGCAAAGACTAACGCCAAACAGAGTTTTTTGATATGGGTATACCGAGTTTCATAGTCGACCAGTGTTCGGCTGAATTATAATAGACTGCTTGCTCACGGTGATGCTCGTCTCGGTGCGCGATCATGGCACCTAACGAATGGTTGGTGGTAGAGATATAAAGGTAGAAGGGTTGGTCGTCTTTAGGTGGAATGAGGACTGGTGGAGAGACCAGATAGCTTTTGAGGGCTTCAAAAGCCTCTTGACAGTCCTTATCCCATTTAAAGGAGACGTCCTTCTTAAGGAGATGATGAAAAGGTTGACAGCGGTCAGAGAGCTATGAGATGAAATGGCGAATGGACTGGAGCTTGCCTTGCAAACTGTGAAGCTGCTTGAGATTGGTCGGGGGAGGCATTTCGAGGATAGCGCGAATCTTGGCGGAATCTATCTCGATGCCACGGAAGGAAACGATGAAGCTGAGAAGCTTACCAGAGAGGACCCCAAAAACACATTTCTTGGGGTTAAGACGAACATTGTACTAAAGAAGACGAGAAAAGATGATTTTGAGAATGGTCAGATGGTCACGGCGAAGTTTGGACTTGTCGAGTAGGTCATCCACATAGTCCTTCATGATTTTGTGGAGGAGATCATGGAAAATGTAGGTCATGGCATGCTGATAAGTGGCACCTGCATTTTTCAAGCCGAAAGGCATGACTCGATAGCAAAAAGTCCCCCATGGGGTGATGAAAGTAGTCTTGTGCTGATCTTCTGGAGCAATTAGGATTTGATTGTATCCTAAAAACCCATCCATAAGAGATAACATCTCATGGCCAGCCGTAAGATCAATAAGCTGGTCAATGTTAGGAAGAGGAAAGTCATCTTTGGGACAGGCTAGGTTGAGGTCGCGATAGTCTGTATAGATCTGAATCCCCCCAGTTGCCTTGGTGACTGGGATGATGTTAGAGACCCACTATGCATAATCGATGGGCTAGATGAAGGAGACAGAAAAGAGGTGCTGAAGTTCCTCTTTAACAAGGAGGGCAACGTGAGGATGCATCTTTCGAAGCTTTTGCCTAACAGGCTTAGCCTCTGGTTTGGTGACAATGTTATGGGTAACGATGGTGGGGCCGATACCAGGCATATCACTGTAAGTCCAGGCAAAGGCCTTGCTATGGTTGGAGAGGAAATGGGTATAGTCAAGCTGCTCCTGAGCGTCTAAAGATTGGCCAATCTTTAAGACATGAGGAACATCAGAAGAAGGAAGGTTGATGTCAATGGTTGATTCATTTAACATAACCTGGGTCTCAAAAGGGAGGGAGCACTGGATGAAATAATCGTCAGCGCCCATGTAAGAAAGAATGGCGTCATCGTCAACGCAATGAACAGTGTGAATGGTTGCCGACTCATCTTCGATCATGCTAGGAAGAATGAGAGGGAGAGATTTGGATACCCCATTGAGCTGATAAGTCAAGGGGTCCAGGTGGATGGTGTTTATGAGAAAAAAAAAACTAGGAGGAATGGAAACCACTGACTCCATAGGTGAAGGTGGCAAAACAGGCGAGTGTGGAGGTGATTGGTCAATGATTGGTTCAGGACAAAGGTCTAAAGGATCTTGAGTGGGGTCGTGATATCCCAGACCATACCATTTTTTGGCGTCATCATCATTGAGTGATTAGATACGCTGATGGGAGCCTTGCTCATAGCGTCCGAAACCAAAACCCTTCCATGCACACCTGTAAAGGTAAGTGTGTGCAAAAGTGGGGTTGCTAAGAAATGAAAAGTCTGATGTGAAAGGTTGAGGTGAAGAAAGAGGATTAGCGTCAATAGGAGCTTGATTAAGCCCCCCATAGACAAGGTTAGTGCGAAGGTGAGGGGGACCATAAGGTATGATCATCCCTATCTGATGGTCGTAGCTGGGGCTGTGATGAAGGCATCCATACTCTTGTGGAGTTTGGAACATATCTAAAGCCAGCAAGTGATACTCTCCCAATGAAAGTCTTTGGAAGACATCTTCCATGGGATCTGTGGTCATCGCTTGAAGGGAAGGCGTAAGGGTGACTGCCTATTGGGAACTGGTCAAAGCTTCTGCAGATGGAGGCAGTGTCGGGGTTAACGGCTTGATAGGGATGAGGACATTATTTGGACGGTAGGTGGTGTTGCATGTTTTGAAGGGCGAAGGGTCAGTGGGAATGGTGTGGACTTGTCTGTCATGCTCAAACTTCACACAATGGTGCAGGGTGGAGGGGGCACAGGACATGGCACAGATCCAGGGTCGGCCAAGCAAGATGTTGTATTGGAACTCTCCTTCGATGATGTAGAAGAGCTCCGGGACTATGCGTGGACCAACGCGAATATGAAGGATGACTATGCCAATGGTTGTGGCAGTACTGTCATTGAAAGAGCACAAGATTGCGTCAGTTTTAGAGATGCAATTCTTGGGAAGAGCCAACTGATCAAAGGCATGGGTGGAGATGATGTTGATGCTAGCGCCTCCGTCAATCATAACACATTTAATGCGTGTCTGATCGATATAGGCAGTGATGAAGAGGGCAGCATCCTGATCTTCTGTGTTGGATGTAGGAATCTCAGAATCGCTGAATGTAATGGAGGCGATAGGGGCTAAGAAGTGGATAAGAGCAGTAAGTGGTTGGGGATCCTCGGGTTGGACCTCCGCTGCCTGCAGGGCTTGGATGAGGGCCTGACGATGTTGGGGTGAGGTTTGGATGAGATCGTAGAGGGACATCTTCACAGGCGTCTGGTGAAGTTGTTTCAACATGGAGTCGTGGATTGGTCCAGAAGAAGAAGAAGAAGAGGAGGGTTGAGGCGCGCCAAGGATAGAAATCTTAGGCTTAGGGGGTTGAGGTGGATTGACAAAAGGGTAGGTCCAAGGAATGGTGACTTTTTCTTTCGCCTTATCCTTTTGTGACCTAGTATTGATGTGAATGGCATTGATTTCAAAGATGGGAGGTGAAAGTGATGAGGGAGTTGTAACCGGTTGATGAGATGTAGATGGGTTTGAAGAGGTAGAAGGGTTATGAGAAGGAGTCAGGGGTCGGTTGAAAGTGTCCTCAAAGAGAAGAGTGTCTTTCTCCAGATAACGGTGAATGACAGCCTTGAGGGTACAGCAAGCCTCGGTGTCGTGTCCTGGTGTACGATGATATAAACAAATCTTCGTGTCGTCGAACCAGGAGGGTTTAGACTTGAGAGGTTGGAAAGGCTTGATGGGTGGAAGAGTTATGCTAGAAGTTTGCAAAAGTCGTTGCAAGATCAAAGAGTATGAGCCAACTAAAGGGTCTGTGTTCATTGATGTATGTGATGTTGGTGACTTTTGCTTGGGTGAAGTTGGAGGAGGCTTTCGTACCACCTTCTGGGTTGATGGTGCGATGACAGGCAGAGACAGTACACTCTTCATGAGAGGTATTGCCCTTTTGGGAGAGGGTAGGCTAGTGGTCGGTAAAGGAAGCAAAGGAGGCAATCGGTTTTGGTTAAAGGTTGGAGTGGGAAGGACTCTGGTTAGGGTTGAAGGATGCGGGCCCAAAATGGAGGGTAATGGTGATGGAAGAGGAGGCATTCGCCTCTGTGGTTTGGCAGTCTTTTGTGATTTAGGTTGAAGACTATTATTAGTTGAAGTCTGGTTTAAGTCCACCTTCACTTGTGGATGAGTGAGGTTGGAGACAGGGCGAACGCCAAGCGATTTGATAGGTTTAGGTGGAGTAGATGAGGGTTTTGGTTTTGATGAGGTTGATGGAGATGTAGATGGTCTAGAGGCAGAAATCTGATTTTTGTTGATAGTCTTAGGAGGTTCTGCCATGGGAGGATTAGCAGCATGAGATGAGAGGGCCCAGGCTTGTTGAAGAGCTGTGAGACGGTCCCATAATCCCTGATGTTACACTTTCCTAGAAGGGAGAAGTTTGAGTCTCTCCACTAGTCGGGAAAATGGCTGAGAAGATGTAGGATGAAGTTTGGGCTCTTGAGAAGATGTCGACGGTTGTGGGACTGAAGGTGAGACGGGTGTAGTAGTCTCGGGCCCAAAGCATGGTGAAGTTTTGACAGGTTCATGTTTGGTTGAAGACGAAGGAGAGATGGGTTCTTCCTTGGGTGGAGAAGAAACTAGAGAATGAAGCTCCTCAAGCGGGTAAAGGGCAGGGATGATAGTGCCCTCCACTTGTGGTCGAGGAGTAGGAAAGGTTGGGTCCTCCATGGGCAGCAAGAAGGAAGATGATGAAATTGGCTGTACAGGTAAGGTCGAGGCGTCCTCCAAAATGAGAGAAGTTGAGGGAGAACTAACCGGAGAAAGAGGTTCGTCCACATGTGATGGACTGATGGATGAACTCACCTCTTGAGGTTGGTTAGAAATGAGGGGCGAGACCGTATTGACTGTTCAAATATTATGTTCATGGGTATTGTCAGTCAAGGTCTAGACGTTGTTTTGGGTTGGTGGATGATTAGGGAACGGTTGTTTGAAAATATCGATACCCTGATTAGGAGGGGCATTAGGATTGTCGAGGATGAGGTCACCCTTTTCCAACATGTCTTGGATTTTATTTTTAAGGGTTTTACTATTGCCTGTGTCATGACCTTTAACATGGTGGTAGTGGCAGAAGTCATCTTCCCTATACCATGCAGGGATAGCACGTGAGGGATCAAATTGTGGTGGTGGTCAGATCTGAGGGAGATTGATGGCCCCTTGTTTGACGAGTTTTTCCAGCACAGACGCGTATGATTCTCCAAGTGGAGTAAACTGTCGCTGTATGTATCTCTACTGAAATTAGCGAGTGGCACTCATAGATGTGGATGGTTCAGGTTGATTAGTTGAAGGTGAAGAGGAAGAAGATCTAATAACCACAGCATTTGCTGAAGCTTTAGATTTAGGATTGGATGAGGAAGGCTTAGAAGAGGGGTCATTGGTTTTGGAGTTGGGATTCTTACTCTGCAACTTGACTTTATTCTCCTCAATGGCACGTAACTCAAGTTTATGAGCCATCGTGAAGGCTTCGTCAAAAGTGCAGAAGGTTTGAACCCTCAAGGTAGAAGAAATATGTTTAGCACAGGCTTGAGAGAAAAGTTCAATAAGCTCAGGCTGAGGTAAGGAAAATGAAAGTTGATTGATAAGGCCCCTCCATCGAGCGATGAAATCAGCAATGGATTCATCCTCAAACTGGTGATAGAATAGAGGTCTGTGATAGAGACCTTCTTGGTGATATTGATGGAGAAATGATCGAGGAAGAGCTGGGCCAGCTGAGTGAACGTGAAGATGGAATGGCTAGGAAGAGAGCTGTACCAGTCAAGTGCAGCACCCAAGAGAGACATGGGAAATGTGCGTAAGAGCAACGCATCGTCATGGGCGATAAGGTAACAGGTGTGTCTGAATGCTTGTAAATGTTGTTGTGGGTCTTCCTTGCTCTGGAAATGAGAAAATTTAGGAAGTTCCCACTGGCTAGGATATGGTCTGATGGGGACAGAAGGATGGATGGGCTCGTTGCAGATTTGTTTGTACGAGAGAGTGTTGCGTGAGCCGGTAACAGAAGTCTCTAGGTTGGACATTTTATCCATCAGCATCTTGATAATATCTACTGATGGATTGGCAGGTGGAATGCCTCCTAAATTGTAAGGCACTTGAAAGAGGCTGGAAGAGGTGTATGACGTAGTCGGTTGTACCAATAAGGGCGCAACGTACGGATGACTATTCGTAGGGATAGAAGAAGTGACTAAGGATGGTTGGATAGAAGGCATGGCTAGGTTTGATGTTATCATGGGAGGTTAGCTAGAGGTAACATGGGCCAATGGATAGGTAGCCACCCTAGTGTTGATAGGAGTAAGGGTAGGCAGAATGGAGACAACCAAGTTTTGAAAGGGGGTAAAAAGTGGTTGAGTGGGCTGAGATTGATTGGGGGCTGAAACCCCAGTAAAAGTGGGCCCAACGATGGAAGGAGAGGCCACACTTGGATGGTTGGTAAAAGGTTGGTCATTGGTTGAGGCAACAGCCTGGGTGTCTAAGGGTTGGACTACAGACGTCATTGATACGGCCACAGTTTCGAGGAGAGAAGTCAGCATTCCATAGATTGGATTGCCCGAGGAGTCTCACGTTCGGCTATTCGCGAGATAGTGTTGCAAGGCTGCGGTATTGAGGTCCAAGAATCGTGTGAAATCTTGGTCCCCTTCTGGGATAATAGGCGTTTGGGTTGGAGATGGTCTGGTAGGAGTTCTTTCAGTTTTTGAGTTGAACTCCATTATAGGGTTGGTTGTAGGCGGGGCAGATGGAAGAGGATGATGCCTCGCGTGATCGACTAGAGCCTTGGTTTGGCTACGAGTCAGAACCATTCAAGGCAAGGAAGAACGTCCTCACAAGCTCAAACAAGCAGATAAGAACCAAAAAGATGAAGACACAAGCAGATCCTAAAAACCCTAGAAGTAAATTATTAGGATTATAGTGGCTTATGCCTTAGAATGTGTGTAGAGGAAGATTGGCTTTGTGAGTCAGGTCCTAGAAGAAGCAGTCTATGGAAGGTTTCGGGTTTTGTTATGGTGCTCAAGAAGTCTGTGTTAGCTTCCGTATAGGCCTGGTGCTAAGGAACAAGCTCCCCTCACTTCACGATTCCAGTGGTTAGCTGGTTTCGCTTAGCCAAAATATACTTCCACTAGAGATTATCCTTCGCCAGAGAATGGAGTGGGCTTTCCCCTTGGTGATGAAATCCAGGTGAGATTGCCAGGATGGGTAAGGTATCCGCTAGGGGATGAAATCTCAGTCGGGCCTTATCTCAGGTAAGTTAAAATGTTTATTTTGTGTAGGTGGTTTGGTCGTGTAACATCAAGTGATCTAGATTAATTCAATATGTGGTTTAATTACTATGTGTGGTCTAAGAGATGCAGGCAAACAGAAATGAATGCAAAGTGTTTTAATGCCCAAGTCAAAATGTTTGTTCATATGAAGACGAATGGAGAAAGAGTTGAAGAATATGAGTTTTAGCTAGTCTAGAAGTGTAAGAAAGAAATGTTCATTTTAGTCCTGCTTATGATGTCATTAAGAAGAGATGAGAAGAGGCAAAAAGAAAGGAACTTAATGTGCCTAAATGAACAAAAGAAAGAGAGAAAGAACCCAAGGAAGACCCAGGGTCCCACCGGGCGTGCCAGAATGTTTCTATGCAAAATTGCTTTCTATATTCAAAGAAGAAATAAGAAACTAAAATAAATGGTCAAGGCTAGAAGTACCTGATAAAGTTATGTGCACTGAAATTAGACGTTGGAAGATTCTCCTCTTTGGCTTTGGAGGAATGACACCTACGAAGAAGAAAAGACTGAAACACGAAAAAACATTAGTCAAAGATATGGTGGGCTGTCAGGCGAATGCCCGATCCCAGAAGTATGAAGACTCCCTAGAAGGATATCAACCCACTGATAAAAAAGCAGAATATTTGACGAAAGTAGATAATGAAAGAGAAAATGACAAAAATAAATGACAAAAAATAAAAATGCGTACCTCATAAGCAGCACTATTCTACACAGTCGCCGACGTCGGTCTCTGTGGTGCTGGCATCGGTTAGGGAAGGTGCTGACGTCGGTTGAAGTACCGTCTCGGTCGGGGAAGTGACCGGCGTCGGTCGGGGCAGGTTCTGGACAGAGTCTGGGTGAGTTGCAGAAGGTCTGGGAGAGTCGGGACAGGGTCTTGACAAGTTCGAGATAGGGTCTGATGGAATCGGGACAAGGTCAGGATAGGGTCTGGGAAAAGTAAGGTCGGGTTTGGATAGAGTCTGGGGGTTTTGGTCGAGTCTAGATAGAGTTATAGGATTCAGATAGTGGGCAGGGATGTAAAGGAGAGATTCAGAACTTGGGTCTGTGGTTTGAAGATTCGAGATGACAGAAATAATGAACAAAGAATAATCAGAAGGAAATGAAAATAAACAAAGAAAATACTTACCTATTAGAAGACATGATGAAAGCCATAGTCGAAGTTGTTGAAGCCTCTGTGCAGTGCCAGATTAAAGCGAATGCTGGAGTTGGTGGATGCTGGAGTCAGTTAATCACGAGAGTGTTGATTGCAAGGGTCTGTGGATGTCAGAGTTCTAGAATTCTAATTGATTGGTTCAGTTCTTTCTGTGTGGGATTGATCAGCGGACGCTGATGAAGGCCAGGGGACGGTTCGAGAGACAGTTCGATAACTGTTTGGGAAACTGATTGAGAACTGAATGATAACTGATAACGAATAATGGTAAGGTGACCGACGTTGGCAGGATTGCCGACATCGGCCGATAAGTGACCGACGTTGGCGACATCGACCAGGTAACGACCGTTGTTGGTAGATGCATAATGAGGACAGAGTTTAGCTTTTAGCTCTCTGCTCATTGTTACATGCTGCCAAGGTCAAGGCTGGTAAGAAAAAGTGATCGACAAGAGTTAAATAGGCGAAGAAGAATAAGACGGAGAATGACCAGGGGAGTCGACACGATTTTGGTGTCTACATATACCTTTTACTTTCTGCCCATACACTTTGATCACATTTAACCAAACTAACCTACACATTTTCAGACTGCCAACATGACATAGTCCATTTCACATAGTTTCTATGGACACCAATACACATGGAAACTATCAACTAGACACAATTTATGTTAAGCATAAACCAATACTTTCTGAAGCATAAATGGACCTCAATTCATTTTTAGCATACATCCATCACAATTATGGAAAATTGCTAGGGATAAAAGACCCCTCAACCAATGTTACAGAATACACCATCACACGATATGGAAAAGGCTGTGACATCATCTTATCCTCATCATTTCAACACATGACCAAACCAATCATCAAACATTTTGTCTCTTTGTCTGAACTACATTAGTCTGAGGCCCTAAGACTGGGGCTATGTAGGCAGCACTTAGTTGACACAACATCCTCTGGGGTTAGCTCGACCACCCTCATTTGTTCGTCTACCTGATGGACAAACCTTCTTTTCTCCTATTAACCATGACTTGACCTCGACCAAGACCAATCCATACCTTTGACCCTCTTCCTCCCTTTAGGGAGAACTATATTGGCCTAAAGCCCTAACCACAGGGGCTATGTAGGCAGCACTCAGTCTTTTGAGGTTAGCTTAGCCACATTCTTTCATCCATCCATTCACTCAACCAACTATCTATCTCAGCCTCGCCTCGACCAACCACTTTGGGGATCATGCCTATCTCCTCCAACCCTGACCACTTCCAAGACGACTTTGCCTTGGTTGTTTTTGCATGTATGCTACCCCACAAATGGCTAGCAAAATTGTGCACAGACTATTTATGACGCTCACAAGTATAAGATCGCTAACACATTGATCCCCACTACTTGTGACATTTTCATGTTTTCTAGGAGCACTTCCTGAGTCTGAGATACTTGGAACATGATGACCATGGGAGCTTCAGCTTGGATTGAATAACTCGATCAGCTACGACTAAATGTTGGGGCCTAATTACTTCAATTTTGGCACTCCTTGACCCTTAACCTATAATAATTTGACCTGACCATCTCATGAAGTGGTATACACACAATCACAACTATTTCAGTGTTCACACTCACCATTTTTCATCTACTCTCTGTTAAATCAACACTTGATTCCAGGTTCCCTTCCCTCGACTCCTACTTTGAGGGAGAATACCTCATCCCATATGGGGCAACCAACTCCTATTTTTGTCTTGTAATTCATCTAAAAAAACCAACAACACAAAAAGGGGCAAATGTAGACACCAAAATCATGTCTACTCCCTTGGTCATCCTCTCCCCATTCTCTCCCCCTTGGTCCCCTTCGTCCACTTCGACACACCTAACCTATGTCTTATTAATTTAAAATAATCACTTATTTTACATTAATAATTCTTCTCTCTCTCACCCTATGACCCATTTATGACCCCCATTTAATTCTCCCATGCCTATTTAGCCCTTCCCAGCCATTTTCCCACAAACCTTGACCTTGGCAGTGTGTAAGAATGGGTAGAAGGCTAAAATTAGCCTCTGTCCCCATTCTGCAGCCGCCAACATCGGTCACTATTCGATTGACATCGGTGGTTCTACTTGTGTCAGTTACCCTTAAAATATAGGATCCATTATCCATTATCCACTAACTATTTTCTAATCAATTTTTCAATCTGTTATCCAACCTTCTTTTAAGACGTTCTCGGATCCACCTTTCAAAACTTTAACAATCAGCCAATTTTCACTCAGCCAATCCACTAAAAAAATCTCTCTCTCTCTCTCAGGCACATGTACTCTACTTCAGTCACCTTGTTGGAAGTCTTCTGCATCGAACATCTATAACCAGTCTGCAACACACCATCAACAATCAATCTGCAACCATGTCTCCTACTCTCTCTTCAGTAGGCAACAGGTAAGCAATTCTTCTGTGCTTTCATTTTTTTTTCTAGTTATTGATTTTAAGTGATATCACCACCCAGATTCAAACTATCAGACCACAGACCAGAATTGACTTCCTCCTGGAAAGCCTGAGAGGCCTTCCCATATCCTTATCACCTCTATCCTCCCTTTTTAGAACATACAATCTGCCCAGACCCCTGCACAGACCATTAAACAGACTTACTCTTTTATACCATTCTGCAGCCCTGAACCTAGTCCAAAACTCGACCAAACCTTGTATCTAGACTACTACCCCAACTGATGTTGGTCATTTCCCCCACTGACGTTGGCAGACTAACTGACGTCGACAGACTTGACCAACTGACGTCAGCAGAATAACCGACGCCGGTGACTGTGACCAGGCTGACAGCAACATTCAGGTAAGCATTTGCTTCCATTTCCTTTTTAGTCTTTAATCGTTTTAGTATTTCATCATTCTACCTTTTATCAGACATTATTTTTATCAATCAATGGGTTGACATCCCTTAAGGAAGTCTTTGTACTTCTGGGATCAAGCTTTTGCTTAGCAGCCCACCCTTTCTTGTCATCTAACGTTTTTCGTGTTTTAGTCTCTTTCTCTTTCAGGTGTCATCCTCTACAACCAAAGAGGAGTTCTTGCTATCATCTAAATCTGGTGCGTAGACTTCATCTAGGTACATACAAGCCTTAGACCATTTATTTTAGTTTCTTATTCTCTCTTTGAATGTAGAAAGTGAAAATCTTGCATAGAAATAGAAGGCTTACCATTATTTTGTCTTTTAGGGTGAGAAACTCCAACTTGTGGTTGAGGAGTTAAATCTAATTTTTTCTATGGATGAATTAAATTAGAAACAAGGCATACACCTAAGGGCCTGATCTACTTTAATGTAACAAATTCCTATGAGGATGAGGGTTATAACATAGATGGATAAACTTTAGGTGAGTTTGGTGAAGAAGCTCTAGCTTTGTCAAAAACCTTAGGGTAAAGGGTAGTAAGGGGATTGGCAGTAAAGGTTGACATTCATTGTGTTGGATATGGAGTTTTAAGCTGGTACTAAAATGTCATATGGTCAAGCTTCATGGAGTCAATAAATTTTAGACTTTTCACCAAACATGAGAAGGGTTTTGATGGAATTTATGTAGGCCTTAAGGTTATGTCTTTAGAAAGATACAATGTTTGGGAAAGAGGGAAATTATTGGCTTCTACTACTTCAAGCCGAAGATGAGAAAGAACTACAATGTGGTCTTTTTTGACTGAGACGGGAGAAGAGACTTGGTCTGCCATGGGTAGAGAGGAGGTAGGTGAAGTAGGTTCTTTAAGAGGAAAATCATAGGTATTATGGCTCCCTTAACATGTGGGTAAGGCATGGGTAAAGTATGATCCTTCATAGGTAAAATAAGGGGTAAGAGTGGTATAATTGGAGTAGGAAAAATAGGTCTCTTATCTATTATGGGAGTAGATGATATGGACTATTCTAGGTGAAAAGGTGAAGTGGGTGGGGTACCACTCTTTATAGGTTGAGGAGAATTAGGTGAAGAAGGAGCTTTAAGAGGGTATAATGTAGGAATGATTTTCCCTTTAACATGTGGTTGAGGAATAGGTAGTGTGTGGTCTTCAAGTGGAAAGAGGATAAGTAATATTGGTGCAAATGGAATTAGGATTATATGATCCTCAAGTGTCAAAAAGAGTCGTAAAGGAGGATCTTCCTCTTTAGGGAGTGGAATGGGTGAAATAGGCTCTTATACTTGAGGAGGAAGAATGGGCAAAATAGATGCCACTAAATGTTGGAGACGAGTTGATGAAATAGGTGTCTCCTATTAAGGGGTAGGTTCAACTAAAGATAAAGGAAAAATCATATTAACCATATGGATATTATGATGACCTGAGTTAGTTATGGACTAAATAGTATTTTGATTTAGTGAATGGTTGGGAAAAGGGTGTTTAAGCACATCCATACTTTGATTAAGAGGTGCATTAGGATTATCCAAGATGAGCTCACCTATATCAAGCATATCTTAAACAATGTTCTTAAGTGTCTTACAATTATTAGAGTTATAACCTTTAACTCAATGGTAACCATAAAACTCATCTTCCTTATACCAGGTTGGGATAGGATGAGGAGGGTTAAACTGTATAAGAGGTTTAATCTGAGGAAGGGTTATGATACCTTATTTTAATAGTTTTTCTAAGATGGATGTATATGACTCCCTAATGGGACTTTATTATCTTTGTTCATACCATTGTTGTAATTACTTTGTCAGATTTTGAGAATTTAAATAATTTAATTAGTTTATGGTTCTAGAAGAGGCTAACGTAATGACCATCACCTTGGTGGAACCTTTATATTTTTGGTTAGAGGGATAATTTTTAGAGGGGGAGGAGTCATTTATTATGGTATTGGGATTCTTACTACACAAATTGACTTTTCCTTCATTAATAGGGTGAACCTCTAGTTTTTGTGCCATTGTAAAAACTTCATCAAATGTATGGAAAGTTTGTACCTAGAGTGTGGGCAAGATGTGCTTAGCACATGCCCTTGAGAAAATATCAATAAGCTCAAGCTGGGGTAAGGAGACAGAGAGTTAATTGATCAAGCTTCTCCAATGAGTAACAAAATCAACAATAGACTCATCATCAAATTATTTGATAGAATATAGCTCCATTATAGAAACCTTCTTAGAAATGTTAATAGGGAAATGGTCTAATAATATTTTTGCAAGTTGGGTAAATGAGAAAAGAGAATGTTGAGGTATAGAGTTATACCAATCCAAGGTAGCACCTGAAAGAGACATAGGGAAAGTGTGAAGTAGTAATGCATCATCATGCCCTATTAAATAACAAGAATGTCTAAATGCTCACAAGTGTTGTTATGGGTCCTCTTTACCATAAAAATGAGTAAATTTAGGGAGATCCCATTGGATTGGATAAGGTTGAATAGGAATAGAAATATGGATTGGTTCATTGCATATCTAATCATAAGACAATACATTCTTTGAACCAGAAATGGATGTTTCTAGGTTAGACATCTTGTCCATTAGCATCTTAATGAGGTCTAGAGGGGGAGTAGTTTGGGGGATTCTTCTTAAGTTATAGGGAAACTGATATGAAGTAGAAGGAGTGTATGACATATATTTTTGAGGTTGTGTTAGGGAAACATAATGATAATGAGTCATAGGGTGAGGTGTGGAAAGAAAAGGGACTTGTCCCATTAGGCTGGAGACTATGCCTTGGTTGGTTGTTGTTACTACAGGGTGAATTACTAGCATGGTTAGAATAGATGAAGGGTGACTCATAACTTAGGTAATTATAGGTGCAAGAGTGGATGGAATAGGTACCACTAAACTCTAGAATGGGGTGTGACTTGGCTAAACTAGTTGCGGTTGTGAAAGTAAGGAAGTTACATCAGTGTTTAGGTGGGATTGGGTAGTTGGAGATGTTATATTTTAAACATTATTTAAAGTTGGGTTTATTAAAGTGGTGGTTTGGATAACCATGGGAAAAATAGTGGAGGTAACTAAATTTGAGGTTATCTCCATTAAAAAGGTTGGCATACCATAGATTGGGTCACCTAAAGAATTATGGGTTTAGCTTATGTAAGGTAATGTTGAAGGGATGCCACATTGTGATCAAGAAATTTAGCAAAATATTGATCTCCCTCAGGCACAATGAGAATTTGGTTAGGGCTAGGAGCATTCTCTGTATCTAAAGTATGCTCCATGATAGAATTAGAAGTGAGAGGGGAAGGTGGAAGTGGTTTCTAGCTTGCATAATCAATAATAATTTTGGCCTAAGATCATGTCCATACCATGCAAGAGGTGGTTTAAATAGTCTTGCTACCCTATATTTGAAACATAATAAAGAAAAAATAGGTTTGAGTGCATGGAAATGGGTTTTTTTAGCTTGCTATTTTGAGTAGATGAAATTACACATTCATTGACATCGGTAGGGGTGTGATCAATATCGATAGGAATAGTTTGTTGATGTCAGTAGAATAACCAATGTCGATAGGTAAATTCTACTGATACTAGTAGGGTTAACTAATGTTGGTCACTATGAAATCTTGGGAAATAAAAAATCTAATGTTTTAAGAAATTAGAGGCTAAAAATAGGTAAAATAGTGGATCTAAAAGGTCTATGTAGGAAGGAATAACACTCAAAAAACATGAGATAATAGGTTATACTAACTAAGCTTTAGAAATAGTATTGATTTTGTGAATTAATAGAAAAACATCCTTACCAACTCAAAAATATAGAAGGCAATTGAAAAGTAGAAAAAGAACATCCAACATCTGTTCAGTCCTAGAGATTAATTTTTTTAGTCTCATGTTGGCTTATGCCTTAATTAGATAATGAGAAGAGAATTTGGTTATCGAAGGTATTAGAAAGCAATTTAGATCTGGTTTTAGATTAATTTTGGTAATCAAAAGGAAATCTATGTTAGACTAGGTATAAGGTTTGTTATAGGAGCTTGCTCTCTCCACTTCATGAACCTAGAGCTAAGCCAGGCCATTTAGCCAAAATATACCTTCTGTCTAGAGATTATATTCTACTAGAGAATGGAGTGGGTTCTCCCCTTGGTGGTAAAATCCAAGTAGGATAGCTGGGTATGGTAAGGTGATCCACCAGGTGATGAAATCGTGATGATCCTTTTCTTAGGTGAGTTTATCTACTTGTTTATGTGAATGTGATTTGGTTTTGTAACATAGGTGTATTAAAGTTTATTCAAAATGCTTGTAATTAACTAGGTGAGTTAATATGCAATAAGCAAACTATGAAATGTAGTAAGTTTTAAACCCAAATCTGAAATGTTTAAATTTGAATGAAAATAGAGAGGAAATAGGAATAGAGTATGAATTTAACTATCCTAATATGCATGCCAAAGGAAGTAAAGAAGGGATTCTCCCTTTTTTTGTGAAAGGAAATGAAAAATTGCTTTTAGAGGTAAGGAGAAAATTTTAGTTTAATGCCTTTTAAACAAAGAAATAAGATATCAATGTTTTCATTTTTAAGAGAAAAGAGAAGAAGGAAGTGAAAGAAATGAAATTTTTACTATAATGCACCTATATCAATGTTTAAAACAAGAAATGAACCCAAGGAAAAGTCCAGGGTCCCACTAGGTGTGCCAAAAATGTTTCACTAAATTTTGTCTATTTTAAGTCTAAAGGAAAATAGAAAGAAGGATGGGGATAAGTGACTAGAATGAACCTGGATTTAGTTTTCACACCATATCCAAACATTTTTATCAATCCTATTTTGTTGGGTATGACTACCTACAAGTAAGAAAACACTACCATAATATGTTTGTTAGCAAATAAATGAGTGGGTTGCCAAGCTACACGCTTGTTCTAGGAAGTGTGAAACATTCCTAGAGATGATAGTCCACTTTTAAGAAGCAAACTAATAATAAATAACTAAGAGAGAGGTAAAGAGATAGTGAAAAAGAGATAATATTACCATTATTAACAACCTATATGAAGTAAAGAGTGATAGGGTATAGGTGAGATACTCTATTTGTGTTTTAGAAGTTATCTGGGTAGGTTTTGAAGCGGCTAGGGAATTCACAGTCATTGACATTGATAGGAGTGTGACCAATATTGGTTATACTAATGAGGTTGGTAATGAAGTGGCAGATGTCAGTTAGAATACAAAGTTTGATAGTGGAAATAATTATCTGGGAGCTTGCAAAAGGCTTTCTCAGGTTTAGGAAATGGTTTGGATTAGGCTAGGGAGATTGGAAGAGTTATGAGAGGGAGATTATGGCTTGGTTAAGTCTGGTAAGAGATTTGGTATTTTAGGTTAAAGGGAAATAAGAAAGGAAGATTTATAAATCCCTCATGGGGGTATGATCAGAAGTGCATAAAGCAATGTAGAGTAGATATAAAGAAATAGTAGAATAAATATTTAAAAGACCTATAGTATCAACTTAATTATGGTGGTCATTAAATGATAAGTACCAGGTTGATGGTCCATATTAGGGAGTCTAAACTTAAATGCCTAAATAGAGAGAACAAGTGGGTGTTTTTCATCCTCAAGAGCTCAGCTGCCCATTGTGATTGACTTACGAAGGGTGATTGTAAGCCTAGATGTCAAAAAATAGAATGTCAAGACCCTGAATGAGAGTAAGAATTGATTTTCTTAATTTCTTCTAACCTGAACTATAGGTTGGAGTTTGGATTATATTTCTAACATTGGTAATCCCATCGATGTTGGTCATGTGTTGACCGATGTCGATAGCCCTAGAATAGGTAAACCTTTCTATTTTTAGCCTAGTTTCTATTGTTGTTTATGCTAAGTGTGACATCTATTATAAAATAGTAAAAATAAGAGATCAAGAAGGAGGTAGTTGATTATGAATTTACTTTGGAAGTGGGAATAAGTTTTAGGTAGCTAAGATGAGGGGCCCAATTCTTGAGGTGACTCATTAGGGGAGAATTAGTCACAGGGCAAGGTAGCCAAATAAGGTGGTAATAGGAGTTTTTAATTAACTTAATTAAGTATTTTAAGTTAACTAAATGTGTGAGGGGTAAAAGTATGGGGTAGGGAGATTAATTATTATTATTAAAATGGTCTTAAGGGGGTTTTGACATAAGGAGTTATGCACATGTGTGTGACATAATTTTGGTGTCTACAGAAGGACTCTATAGAGTTCTTAAGAGTGAACTGAGTATGGCATTTTTACAGCTCTCTTTTTTTATGATTTTAAATGGTGAGAATTTTTTTGGATTGAAACTAAAATGGTGAACCTATTTAGAATCCATTCATCATTTTACTTCACTATAAATCTTCTCCAATGTACCCTGTGCTTGTAAAATGAGTCCTCCCTACCTGACTGAGACTCCTTGTTTGACCCCTATTATATGTTACCTTGGAAGTTTTGACACTTGAAAACAAAGTTTGAATATCCCTTAAGTCTCTTAGGATTGTTTAATATCTGTAGAGATCCATTTTTCCTTATGATTAGCTACACACACATCAAACTCTACTTCTTAGTTTACTACCTCTCACATTCAACACAGTCAATTGTGTTAAGGCAAAATGAACCCTTGTAGGTGAAAAAGCATGCTAGAAAAATAAGTGTAATATTGAAGGTTGAATCAATAGTGTTCATTATTACACAAATACATATCCACACCTTAGCATTTATATTCATGCCATCCAATCACCTTGACAAACTTATTCATGCTTGATGCCTGTAATCAATATACACTTAGTTGTAGGTGTGGGTATGTTTATTTGTGCATGTTTTAAAACCTTGATCCTAATGAGTGGAATTATTTTTTGAATTTTGATAGTATTTTCACCGACATCCACCTTGGACTAACCTTTATGCACCATATATCTTAAACCAACCTAATTTATCTACCACTATTTACATCACAGTCATTTGCCTTGGGTGTAGGTGTTCATGAGCATACTTGGGTCTTATAAGTGTGCTTAGGACATCTTTAAAGTTGTCAAAAATATTTAATATGGTTTATATTCATTTATTCATCTTGGTAGATTTGAAACTTCACCTAGGCAAATTCCTTACTCACTGCCTGACTGAGACAATCACTTACCCTTGCCTATAGGTTGTTATTTCTAGTCTAAGGGGTACTTATGTGTGAGTATATGGGTGATACGACCCTTAATAACCTATTTTTAATGATATTTTACATCTTATTACCTCATTTTACAATCCCAATCACCCCATCCATAAAGTTATGCTTGAAAATTCTCTTCAAAGTGACAAAAGGCCCTTTTCTCTTACAGGTCTATAAATATCATTGAGTTTTTTTAGTGTGTTTTGGGGCATATTTGACTATCTAAAATGACTAATTACCCATACATTTAGACCCTTATCTTTGGCATGGTTATTTTTTATTCTAAGTGCTATGTATCCACCAAATATTAGGTCTTTAAACCTTCTACAATCATTTCATAATAGGTCCACAAGAATCACTTTGTTCTCTATTTTCCCTTTTCAAGGCAAATAGTCCCAAAACTCAACTACCATTCTTATAAAGGTTTCTCATAGTTTGTTTGCCATCTTAGCACCTCATATAAGTTTTTTATGGTCTTTTAAATATTCAAGGGTTCCAAACAAGATTTCACCACATAATTTAACACCCTATTTAGTACCTTAGTCCCTTCTTTCATCACCTGTAGATGATCGTTTATCAATATAAAGTAGAGAGTGTGATTATGAATAGTGCATATGAAAATTGGCCTTTAATGGGTTTTGGACCCATCTTAAAACATTAAAATAAATTTCACACACTTAAAATATCTTGAAAACACTACAAAGGATCTCATCATGTCATGACATCATCATAAGCTCCTTGTATATGTGTATGGATTGTATGTAGGTAATGAGTGTCTATAATGTAGCAATAAGAATGGGTAAGAGGTCTCAAGGTTTACAAACTCAATATCAAACTTCAATCATATTATCTCCACCAAGAACCATTTGATACTAGCTTCAAACATTCTTTCAATTTAGAAACCATGCTTGCAACCACCTACATATGTATACTCCAATGGTAGACTAAGTAAAGTGTATCTATGAATGCAAACCATGAAGATTGTTTGGATGAAGTGAGGTTATAAATTGAAGGTAAGGATGAGAAAACTTTGGATACATTAGGATTAACCTATGTCCATCTACTCAAACCATGAATGAACCTCAGACTCCTAGGAATAATAAAAACTACCTATTAACATAAAATGTAATAGTCTATAAACAAAATGAGGGTATTAGTTCAACAAAAAGTTCTAAATGTGAAAATAATCATGGGATAAATTATAGGTAATATCCAAAATCCTTTGGAGAAAGTATGACCAACTAGTTTGTATGGATATGTTCAAACCAATAGAAGACTGATAGGGTGCATAGATGAGCAGGTAGTTTTGAACATTCCACTTCAAATGGATGGTTCATGAAGAATAATTAACCATTTATAAAAATTATTATATGGATTTTAATATCTCTATTTTTAAAACAACATCCCATTAGCATTCTACCTAAAACCCTTTTTGTTGGTCGTACCAAGTGGAAACCTATAAGTCACTTCTTTATGCCAAGGATGAAAAAGAGATAGAATGGTTTTGAGAAAAAAATGGATTTTTCAGATTAAAAAAAATTATATATGAGATTTATGAAGATTTATATATGTTACATGGCCTCCTCACATTTGGCATGCTTCCCAAAGAGCCATACTTGTGTCATTTTCTTCCTTTTCTTTAGGAAAACTAACTTTTTTCTAATTAATATACAAATTTTCAGTTTTATCAGTTAATTAAGATCTTTTTAGACAAATTTTTAATGACATCACCTATTTAAACTTTCAAATTTCCAAATAAACCTATATAGAACATTAAATACACTATTTTTGACCCTTAAAATGACCCAGAATGATAAATTGACCTAAAACTAATTAACTAAAGCTAGTACAATGTTAATTGACATAAAATTACCTATAAATCATCTCATGAAAATAAATTATACCCATTTATATGGTTTGAAATCAATTTTTTTACTAGAGGTGCCCCAATTTGACTAAAAAGTCAAATTGGATCAACAGTAACCCAAGGTATTGTAAAAGACATTTTCTATTGATCTCCTTTAGCAATTTTGATTTGGTTGTATCTATAAAATCCATCCATAAATGATAAAATTTCATACCTAGTTGTGGAATTGACAATCATGTCAATATTAGGCAAGGGGAAATCATCTTTTGGGCATGATTTATTTAAATCTCAAGAATCAAAACAACACTAAATATGCCTATTAGGTTTTACTGCAGGGACTATGTTAGAAATCCATATAGGGTGTGCTACTAGTCAAATGAATCCAGCATATAAGAGCCATTTTATCTTTTCTTTAGCTAAGAGAGCCACCTTAGGATATATTTTTTGAAATATTTGTTCAATTGGTTTAATGTCTGGGTATAAGAGAATTTGATGGACTGCGATAGATGTATCAATTCCAAGCATATCTGAGTAAGACCAAGCAAAGAGTTCTAGGAAATTTGTTAAATCTTGATGGATATCTATATCTTCTTCCTTTCATAGGTCAATAGATAATAAGATAATGCATGGATCTTGGTCAATTCTAAAATTGAAATTAATTGTTTCTTCATTAAGCAATGTGGAACAATCGAGTGCATAGGGAGTGGTAGGGATAATATCATATAAATCAATTGGTATGTCTTAGGGAGAATCTAAGCTTTCCCCAAAGTATGCATTATCATTTACATGATGACTCAATATATTTTTATGAAATCAAGATGGGAGGTCCTTGTATGCTCTAAGAAATTGTAAGAGGGATTCATCATTGGAGAATTTATCTAATGTGAACATGTCTTGTGAGGTTATGTCATCAATCAGATTAGGATAGATCATTGATAATTCTGAAGTATGATTAACAATGTGGTCTATTGGTATAGTGGGTGGATAAAACTTTATATTTATTGAAGTGGTAGAAGAAGGCTTATTATGAAGATGGGTAAGTTGATATCCTAGCCCTTGTGTTCCATGTTGTGTAAATGCCTCAACAAGATTAATGATTCCTTGTTCATGCTTTCTTAGACCTTTGCCATGATGTCCCATTTTATTAAGAAATTTAAGTTCAAAAGGAGAGGTAAACTAGTGAAATTTTATCAATGGTATTATGGAACTTGGAGTTTGTTGATGTGTTGCACGGTCTGAGGGTATATTATGAATAATGGATTATGTAGGTAAGTGGCCAAGATTGAAGTGAAAAATATAATTATGTGTAGTTTTGACAACTTGGTTATATTTAAAAGGCTCATTATCTATTGGGAATGTGTAGATGTGGCCTTTATGACTAAATTTTATACAAGCATGGAGTGTAGAAGGGATTGCGTGCATATCATGAATCCATGATCGACTAAGTAATAAATTATAGTTGAGGTCATTTTGCATGACTTGGCAAGTAATTGGAAGTTCCTTAGTCCTTAAAGTAAGATTGAGTGTTTTTTCACCTATGAATTTTCATGGGATGTTGTCAAAACATCTTATGTTCATGTTAGAATGGTCTAGATCTTGGGATTGTATATCAATATGTTTAAGAAAATAAATGTTGAAAATGTTGAGTCCTGAACCATTATCAACTAACACTCTTTTTACCCCCACATAATTAATTCTCAATTGAATATATAGAGGTAGATGTTGTTCAATGATGTCTTGTAGGGTTAAATCCTCTTTCTCAAAGGAAATATGCTCTTTAGTCCATTGCATTGTGTTGAGTATAGATGCAACATAAGTTGGTTTGGTTGAAATGAGAATTATATTATTGTAAAGGGATACATACAACATATATTTTTAAATATTTGATTTTTTAATAAGCTCAATAATAGAAACTATATCTGAAGGGGTGCTAATGTAAGTGATAAATCTATAGGCATGGGTGTAATCAACCTACCTATCTTTATAATCTTGGGTGATAGAATTGACCACATGATCTACTATAGGCATAGATTTGGTAGTAGGCGCAGGATAAGAGATAGATGTACCTAGCTTCAAGGGAGGAGGGATAGATATAACTTCTAGTTTTTGTTCATCTAGTAGTAATAGGGAGATACACCAAAGTAACCAATGAGTTGTATGCATGTAGGTAGAAAGCATGAATGTGGAGTAAAATGCATAAAATTTGAGTAGTGAGTTGTACAATAATATGTTTTAAAAAAATCCGCAAGAGATATAGCAAGCAAGGGATAGAGAACATGTATTTGTGCATGAATGTATAGAAAATTGTGACATGAATCATAAAAATTTTAACATGTTTAGCATGATAATTTTGAGAATATTTCCATATGAGAGATAGAAATCAAGGGATAGAGAACATGTATTTGTGCACAAATGTATAGAAAAGTATGACATGAATCATAACATTTGTAACATGTTTAGCCTAATAAACTTGAAAACTTTTCCATATGCATGATAAAGAGTATGCAAAAGGAATATTGAAATTTTGTGCATTTTTAGACATGAATTTTATAATAACATTACTTATTATAAAAAATAAGCATGAAATGCAAAGAATAAATCTTTGTATTAACATATGATAAACTTCGGCATCCATGTACATGATAGGACCCATGATGGTCTCTTTGTTATTTGCAAGAAATGTAATTTTTTTTTAAATAAGTGAGATCTATTTTGAAATATAATTTTAGAATGTAAGGTGATATCTCAAAAGTAGTAAGACCTACTGTATGCAACTAGGGTTTGAAAGATGATTATTTGAGCAAATTTTCTATGAAAAAATTAAATTCAAAGTGAATCTCTAAGTTATATATGCAAGTAAAAAATCAGAAATTTATTGTAAAATTAGTGATTTAACAAGACCTAATAGATGAAAATAAGGTTTTGAAAAATAAATGTTTTGAAAATTATTATTTAATTTTGAAATTTTAAATGGATTTTCTGATTTAAATATGCTAGTAAAACTTTAGAAAATGATTGGAAAATTACTAGAAAAATATTAGGACCTAGTATAGGTAACTAGGGGTTGAAAGAAAATTATTTTAAAATTACTAAAAAATTTAAAAATTTAATGATAATTTTTTATATTATTATGTAGGTAAAAAATCAAAAAAATATGGGAAAAATCAATAGGAAATTTACCCTAGGGTTTCTAGGGTTTTTATGTGCAAATAAAGGAAGCCAAGTTCACCAAATGATTTAATAATTTTGGAAATACTGATGTATTAATCCTAACTTAGTTAAAGGGTCTAAGTAGTAAAATAATTAAATAAATAAAAATTAATTAAGCTGCTAATTTATGTAAATTAATTTTAATTCAAACTTTTCTAAATATACTAATAAGGAGAAGAAAACAAAACTTAGATAAAAATTGATTGATCTGACTAAGATAAAGGTTGGAATTCACTATGCAGGACTAAGACACTATCACAAACTAAGATCTAAATATTAGTCACACTAACACTATATTCCACCTCTTCCATTGTTGTCCTAAGGAACTAATTTTGTTGGGTTTTGTTTGCTATGTTTGTGTGACCCTATATGTGAAGCTTCATCAGTTAGAAGACTATATATCTCCCTATAGAGTAGATTTTTTCTACAAACCCTGTATTCCATTACAATTTGACCAACTTTTAAGAAAGAGTGGGGGTTAGTTTGTGTAAGATTCACTAGATGTATTTCACACCCCATGTGTGGGCACGCTACCTACATACCAATACTCTAAAGAGGTATCAAACCATATGTAGTTCTCCCACTTGATGTGCTTTGTAAAATTGTGTACATGAAGATGCAGAATACTAAATTAGATGTGCTTGAGGAGTTTGGGGATTAGTGTAAGGACTTTAGTGAGATTTTAAGTGTGTTTGTTAGTTGTATGTAGAGAATCAGAAAGATTTGTTTGAGTAGTTTTGCTTGTATTTTTTCTTACTTATTGATATTTTCCAACTCTTTCTAAATGATCTTTGAATGGGATTTTATAGGGATCTATTGGTCATAGGTTGAACGTACTTACATTAGGCTAACAAGGATAAGGATGGTGAAATAAAATAAATTAACCATTGGGGATATACATGGGCTTGTATAATAGCACTGAAAGTGGATAGTGTTGGCACTGATGTTATAGTCGAAGTGTAGTGCTACTATCCTAAGTAGATGGGACCTAGGGGGATTGATTTATCTTAAAAAGTGTAGTCTGTATGGGCTATGAATAATTCTATATGGCTATGGATGATTGGTAATCAGTGAAAATAAGCCTAAAAGGGTCACAAAAGAAAGCAAGGGGGACCTAAAGGGTTGGGTGTCATTATCCATGCTCAAGTTGCCAATTTTTGCATTTTATATGACTACAGTGCCTAAATGAAATTAACAATAAAGGGTTTTATCGATTGAGGGGTGATAAAGCTCCAATATTCAATGTAGTTAGATAAAATACTATATGAACTTAGGCCCCACTATACCTTCATGTATATAAGGGACTTCCCTAGAAACCCTTGTGCAAACCTAGCATGGGACCTTTCAGCCATAACAAGCATTTCACTACAGGAGGTAGGATTAACTCCTAAGAAGATGTTAAGTACAAAATTGGTTAATAGGGTTTATTCAATTCCATAATGGGTCACTAACCTATAGCCTCACCCATGAAGTCATTATATGGTATGAGTGTTGGGTTACACACCCTTGAGTTTACTAATCATAGGCTTGTGTTATGCTTGTTTGAGTATGTGTTGTGTTAAACTAGTGTTGTTTGTGAGCCAAGTCAACATTTTAACCATACATATATACACCTATCTAAGTTATTTGCACATATATTTTTGTATATCCTTGCCTCATCATTCCATCATCTTTTATATCCTTATCTCATCAACCCATTCTACATATTATCTTTTGTATATCCTTATCTCTATACTATATCCCATTACTACCTTGTCTTAATTCCATCTTAGACTAACCATTATCCTATCCCATCATTGTTCATAACCCCATCACCTACATATCCTAAATCACATCTTATCTTTTCATCCACATCTTATCTTAAGTCCACTCTATCCATAATCAATCATTTATCTTCATCTTGCCTTTGCCTATTCACCTCATCTCCCATCTAGTCTAACCTCATCTTATCTTATCTCAGTTGGCTTATTAGGTCACGCCCCTTTATCAAACCATCCTCATCTCATTCAAATTACCCCTATCATTTCATAATCACCTACATATTTTTCTTCTTATTTTATATCCCATTATCTCATTACCACATTACATAAACCTATCCCATCCCATCTTGGGAAAATTAGTCCAAGGCCTAAGCAAGTCCTTCTCATCCATACATACCATCTTATCATTCTAGTCCACTATCACTCATCATATGGTCAGATCTCATAACTTATTTATATCCTACTAACATCTTATCCCGTTGTCAATTTTAATTTATCAAACCCATCATCATCTATCTAGTCATCTTTAATCAAATCATCTTGACTATTCATAACTAGCACCCATCTAAGCATCCTTTTGCTAGTTTGAATCTAGTCACCCATAAAATCTCCAATCCTTTTTCAAGATTTAAAAAATTTCATTATAGATAGATCACTAGAAT